>JAWNKY010002283.1:0-14071 GCA_035041765.1 Drosophila algonquin | reverse complement strand
TAAGGGTTCAGACACTCGCAGACACTCACATGTTCTTAGTGCATTTGTATGGGAAGACAGCAGACACGAAGCAACACTATTCATTTTCTCTGCAGCGGCGCTGCCGCGTAGAATAATGAAGACTTTTGCGCATAGGGCCGAAGCGACACGATTTAATTTCTCTGCCACTGCGGCAGCCGAGCAGAATAACGAAACCGCATGTGCATAGCACTGACTCTACACGACATTTACAATGGGTTACAAGAGCATGACATAGAGCTTAAATATACTGCAGACGATATCAAACGATATATTGGTACTTTGTTGTACTTGGGCGTCATCAAATTGCCACAACTGATCAACTGAGTGCATGCAAGCTTAAGTATTTTTTGACTACATTAGTGTCCTTGTTGCTTGCTGCAGTTGACTTTGGGATGTCATGTGTGTTAATGAGTTGGCAGATCATTTCTCCGGTCGCACCCTTGCAGTCATACATTTTCTACTTTAGGTATGTTTTTACTTAGAATGGATTGGTTTTGTGTTTACCTCAGAGAATGTATAAAGACTCTTGTTCTTTAAGTATAATAATGTGTTCATGTTTGAACACCAATAAGCCCCTTTTCTAAATTGTCCCTTAATATTGTATTATTAAAGCATTCTTTTCTAATGATTCTTCTCCTAATGATTTCCTCTCTAATGATTTATCATCTAAGGATTCCGTATTTTCGATAAGTCTAACATGTTTTTGCCTAACGATCGATCAACTTGTTTTGTAACATAATTTTTTGAAACCATTTTTGAAACCAGCTTCCTAACGACTCTTTTTCTAACAACCATTTTCTTCTATCCATCTGTTTATCGGCTAACTGATTACCATTTTCAATAACATCAATTGCATGCTAATTCATCGACATTTATATTTGATGCAGATTCCTTCTTTTGACCTTTAACCCTCTCTTTGACTTTGACCATTTTAAGGGCATCTAAATTAAAGCTAAGATCACAAGCACTCATGAAATCTCCGCCAAATACTACTGTTGGAGTAGTTTAAGAGAGGATCGGACGCCCAAAGAGTCGCTCCATCTTCGGGTGACCCGCAAGCCGATCTGCACGATGGCCGACGGCGAATTGGGTTGCAGGCGGCCGACGGTGGGTCGCGCAAAGAGTGGAATGGGACGGCACTTCACTTGTCGAAGTACGCCCAAAGCCACTGCATCGTTTGATAATAAAAACCCTATAATCGAAGAAAAAACCGCGTCCTTATTTAATTTCATTAGTTGTTTAAATAGTTTGAAATCTAAAAAATATTAGATTTTTCAACTACCATATATCCCATAGACTCCTCAGGCAAAATTTAAAAATGAAAATGTATCTTTAATTCTTTCTTCAAAACAAAACATAAATTTTAAAGATTCTTAGCTGACTCTTGTTTAGCCCAAAATATTCTTCATTGTGAAGTTCGGGCTTAGCTTCTCGCGGAACACCTAATTTCTTGATAAATGAAATGCGGCTTCCCGAGTCTGGAAAACATATCTTAAAATATCCCACATAATTATACCCGGTACTCGAAGAGTATAAGGGTATATTAGATTTGTGGGGATAACGGCTGTGTGTAACGCCCAGAAGGAAGCGTATATATTCTTGATCAGCATCAATAGCCGAGTCGATATAGCCATGTCTGTCTGTCCGTCCGTCCGTCCCTCCGTCCGTCCGTCTGTCCGTCCATCTTCATTTGCGCCTATATCTCAGAGACTATTAACGCTAGAGCAACCAAGTTTTGTATCCAGTCTCCTCTGTGATCACACTACTCAAAGTGTATTTCAAAATTTCGCCCCACCCCCTTCCGCCCGCACAAAGAACGAAAATATGTGGAATCCACAATTTTTAAGATAAAAGAAAACCAAGAACGCAGAATCATTATCCATGATTCTGCGTTCTTGGTTTTCTTTTATCTTAAAAATTGTGGATTCCACATATTTTCGTTCTTTTACCATATCTACCAGATTGCCGAATCTTGATCAGGTCGGATCAATATTATGGCCAAAAGAAACAAATTAAATTTCAGTGGCTACGCAACGCCTGCCAAGCGCTTCTCATTCCCTCTCTCTCTGTCGCAAACACTTGTACGTCTCAAATATCTAGTTATACATGTCATGCAGAAATTTAGAAGCAGATGTAAAAAGCATATGCAAACAAAATTGAAAACATGTATAATATTCCAAAAATGATTTGACTTCATTTTTTTGAAATCTTATTTTTTGCCCAAAATTTAATTTGTCCCTTTTGCGAACATATAATAAATTGCATAAATCGCAAGCTCATATATGTATGTATGTGTATACTGACTGAGTACCGGGTATAAGGTAGAGCCGCGGCCTTTGCCGCGGCTCACAACGTTCTTCCTCGTTTTTATTTTGCGTCGACTTACGTTAAGAGCATTCATGCCCTGGCTTTCGGCAGTCTTTGGCTCAACGACCCTTTATGTTACAGTTGTAGCATCTTGATTATGTAGGGAGACTGCTTTGCTCCCAGAAGTCCGCTTCTTCTCCAGCAGCACAGCTGCGTAGATTTTCTTTGGGTATGCCATTAAATAGTTCTTCCTTAAGTTCTTCTTTTTCTATTTTAATTTCCCGAGCTAGCAACAGTTTGTCTTCGAAGTATACGGCGAACCTTTCGTTGGGATGCTAAATGCGTTCCTCTCAACTGCGGCACAATTCTGACATGGGCACTGCATCAGCAAAATTCCATACGGCGTGAGTAGAATACGGTGTAATGCAGCATTCTACTCAACGTTGTCGAAGGCTTCCCTGAAATCCACGAAGATTCCGAGCACGTGTTTCGACCGGCTATCCGAAACTGTGCTCATGACGTACTTCCAAGAATCCTCCACACAGCGTCCTTGGCGATATCCAAGTTCATATCTGAAGCCATCCGGTAAAGTTTCCTTCAGATGATTCACCATAATCCCCCAAGAGCTCTTAAGCTAACTGAACATTCGAACAGTCGAATATGTTCGAGGTTTCGCCCACTGCGATTGTTTGTGTCCTTTTTGCTGTAGTATGGATGTTCGCCGTCGCTGTTGTTTACAAATTGCGAAGTTTTGTCGTATTCTCGTGAGACGATCTGTGTGGCTTAAGAATCAACGCTAACAGTTTATTGTTCTTGCGTTCTTCTCCATCATATATCGTCGTATTTGTTTGTTGATCCGAGTACCACTTTCGAAATGACCCTAGCAAAAACATTTTGAAGAACAATTTTTTTATTTTATTGAACATTGCCCGTACTTACTTGGCTGCTAAGTCACCTGTCTGGGCAACTTATGGCCACGTTGGCTTGTGCTGGGTATCATACTACCCTATAATACTCTATAATACATCTCGCGGTATGTGTCCTATATGAATATTCGATGCCGGGCGCGGACGTATGATGACGCAGTCGGGTAGCAAGGCCATCGAAATTATCTATAAGAACACAACACACTTCTGCGTCACTATTGCCAAGCCGGAAGGAACTGGCGCCTTCTTCAGTGGCGTTATTTTCTAGCATATTTTTACGAAGAGATCAAGAAGGTCTTGTAAATGAAACGAGTAGTAGTAGTAGTTCTTTATTTAATTTGTACTAAAAATAAATAATTACACTAGTCGACACGACTTTTCCGCTGCCGCCAAAAAAGACTTTTTCTGATAGATTTGGATGTTTAAAATTTTTTAAAAAATGTTGTTTTTTGTTCATGGAGTAGTTTTTTTTTTAAGAATTTTAAAAAAATTTGGTTTTTTTTGTCATAGGTAGTGCTTCTATTTTTCACATAACTTAAGTTTCCAACAACTGGTTGTATTGAAATTTGCAGTTAAATGCAGCTATAGATCCGACTCAGACACTTTGTAGCTGCAACCTAACGTCTGGAAGATATTGAGCTTCCAAAGTGAAACTTCAATATTTTTTTCGGCATTTTTTACCGAAAACCATAATTCTTTAAAAAAAATGTAAAACTCCAAATCTATCAGAAAAAGTAAATTTTGGCGAAAGCGGAAAAAAAAGTTGAATTTTGTCGAGTAGTGTTATTAATAACTTAATTATTGAACTAAAATCCGAACTGATCTGTAGGTGTGGCATGTATGCCGTTCGCCCTCTATCTGCTTCTGCGCTTTCGCCCACTGTTGTCGATTCTAGAACCGCTCCCTCCTTTCTGTAATGCCAAATTTCCCTGACGAAAAGTGCAAGCTCTTGCCAGCCCGTTCCGATTGGCAGGGTAGTCAAGCCGTGGAGTGTTAGCGTTGGACTTCCCGAATATTGTGCTCGAATCTCCCTAGGATAGGGCATGTGGCCAAAAAGTACAAGGTATCCTCCTGTTCGTGCATATGGCACAGCGTGCATTCTGTTGCAACGAGACTTGTGTACGGTGACGGGTTTATGTGGTTGGCATCTACACTATTTTTAAAATAGTTATGGACTCTTAGGTTATGGTCAAGGCCGCTGTATAGACAGCTCTTTC
The DNA here is from genome assembly GCA_035041765.1 of Drosophila algonquin. NCBI lineage: Eukaryota > Metazoa > Arthropoda > Insecta > Diptera > Drosophilidae > Drosophila > Drosophila algonquin. Next base: position 9,600 of record JAWNKY010002283.1, on the reverse strand, counting down.
ATATGAAATTTAGAGCTACCTTTGCGTCCGCCGGCTTATTTTGCACATGTGTTTCGAAGCTCATGTTCTGGCTTAGAGTGACTCCAAGATACTTAAAAGCATGAACCGTCTCCAGTGTCTCTCCATTTAGCGTGCAATGTTCGTTTTGTGCCGAGCGGCCTCTGCCGTCCTTTATAACCATGACTTTGGTTTTATCTGCATTAATGATCAAGCCCCACGTTTGACAATAATTTTGCATGGCGTTGATAATGTTTTGCAGCATGGTGCGCGAATTTGCCATGATCACCGTTCCTTTATGTACTTCTCCTGGCAGCACCGATGATACATCGTCCACGGACAGGGAAAATAGCAGTGAACTTAGTAGACATCCTTGCTTAACCCATAGATGCATGAGAGCCACTCGGACAGACTGTTGCCGTTTTAGACCGCTGCCGTATTATCGGTGTAGAGACATCTTAATTTTTTCAATATTTTTGTTGATATTCCGGATATGCTGAATTTTAAGAAGAGGATATGCCGGTCGATGGTGTCCACGAATCTATGAAGCAGATGTACATCGCCAACAGGCACGAACATGCTGTCCACTGTGCTATACTCTCTTCTAAACCTCGCTTGGTATTCGCTAACATTTCTACCCATTCAGTCAGGCGCGAAAGCTATATTGAAGCGAACACCTTCATGATCGAAGTAAGGAAGAATATCCCCCTATAGTTCACTTCGTCAGTGGCATTTCTTTTTTTGTGTATCGGGAAAAAAATCTTTGGCGTCAACTTTCTGGTATACCCTCTGTGTTCCAAATTGTGTTTAATACCTTTAATACCTTAATACCGTAAGCTATCAGTGGTAAGTTACCTGAGAAAGTTTCCAGCACTACTTCCATATCTTCAAGAAGATCATGCCACCTACTATTTACAAGACAGTTGTCTATTGTGGACGCCGTTTGAACTTGTGTAAAGGAGCTTCCGTCCCCGTCGCTATGTGTTCTGCGGGTTATGACCGTGAGACTGTTGTCCTCGCACATCTCTATTATTTTCTTTCCGTTTCTGTCTAGTTTGATATCCATTGCTGCCCTGACTAGCATTTCGTATTTCCCTGCGTGATCTTTTCGCACTTTGGCACACTGATGTATTCCTATTCTGGCATTTAAGTCACCCACGACCATTAGGTTATCACTCGCGGAATCTTGATCATGTCATATAACTGATCATAGTATCCCTCCCAGCCATTGCAGTTGAGGTAGGTTGGAATTATGGTTAGATGTGCGTCCTCGTTTATGATTTTAATTGATTGTGAGCCATATATGTAAGTCCATACAACTGCAGCATCCAGATGAAGCTAGGTCTGTGTGGATGACTCTCAATTGTCCACTACTTGCTCTTCCTTTGACTTCCGTTCTTACTGCTGGCTCCAACGATAGTATATGGTTTGGGAAGTTGGGATCGCACTGCTGCATATTTTGGTCGATAGAAGTTTTGTATAGGACAATGATTTGGAATGTGTTCAAAAATATAAAGAATTGACTAAAATTACGCTTAATGGCTAAAAATCTTAATTTTAATGCTGCTTTTTGTATGTGGTTGCCGATCTGCTAGTTTTTTGCTTCCCTGGCTTTCGTGAGGAGTAGCGTGTACATTAGATCGGGCGTAATTAAAGCGTGCCCATTTAACTCATGTTGAGAAATTAGCCGCTTCGTTTAAGCGGCTAATTTAAGTATATTCATCTATATTATATCTTGCGCTATTCATATGTTCATAATTGAATTGCCCCGCTTAAGCATCAATTTGTACGCGTACACGTGTGTTGTTACTGCTTGTATCCGAAACCTAACTGTTACGCTCTCAGACGTATAGCCAGCACCCGCAGCTGAACACGCCTACATCGATGTGCACCGTTATTGCATTGGACCGTCGCATTGCATGATATTTTCAATTCCCCTTTACTCGACTTCTTTTTGTGGAGTTGATTTAGTAGAAACTTCTTGTCGCAAAGAACCGCACGCATATCGCTGTACCTCCGCTTATCAAACCCCCGTTATTCATATAAACCACTTTTTAAACCGCCTATATTACATAGTCAATATATATCTATATCAAATAAACACTATATAAATAAAATTTACATTCTTAGCCATAGCAAAGGCGATCCTTCGAGCCGGATCGCCGCGTCTGATTTATTTGAAATATATTGATTGATATCGCTGACCGCTTTTCATTCATTTTATGATAGCACGCATTCCTGGGTTTTCTGGAAAAATCGAAGATTTTTGTCAGTTTAGTGACTTGTCTTTAGGATCAGTCGACAAGTAGAGCAGGCTTTCCAAAGGTCAAAAGTTCCATTATTTTAAAACCTATCTAGATGGTGAAGCTTTGTCTCCGATTAAACATATTCTGATTACTGATCATAATTACGAGGACGCATAGGATAGGCTAAAAAACCGTTATAAAAAAAACTGCAAAAGGTTCAAACAACAACGAGTTGCGAAACATAGCTACGGATGAAAGTATACACGCGCTGAAATGCGACAGCCGCGATGTGTGGCTGATGCATACCTTGTTCTCAAAACTAGACCCTGAATGGAAGGAAACTTAGACTACTTTCAGTGAAACGTGCATGGAAAATGTGAACATAAGTTACCTGTTAGTCTTTCTTTTCAAGCATTTTGAACCATTTTGCCATATTGCCAACGATTCTAGCCACCATAGTGAATCCTGGGATACTGGATACTGGTTCAGTTATATCAATGGCCGCCGAGTCGTTTATTCAACGGACCGGACTGCAGCGGCCGCATGCTCGTATAACACTGGTTGGTTTAGTTGCAAACCGTGCTGGGGTTACTCGAGGTCGCCCCACGTTCACGCTGCTTTCCTGCATAAGCACAGCATCAGTGTTGGTAACAGGTCTGATTATGAATACTTTAACCTCTTCGATTCCAGCCCAAAGGATCGAGTCGAACACTCCGATGTGGTAAAAGATTTGTAATCTACCCTTTACTGACCTTACATTTTTTGAACCATGCGAAATTTACGAGATTTGTGGAGCTGATCAACTTTGCAACATATTCATAAACTGAACATCTCAAAGAGTTTTGTTTAGAATTTCTTACTGCATTTCATACTAATTTTTGTTGGGTCATTACTGGCAGCTACCATCTCTGTAGTGACGCTCATACCCACGCATTAGCACATCACGCTCAAAAATATCTGGATAACTTAGGACTATTGTTCATGGACATGGAACATGGATCCCGCTGAGCAACACTTCGTTCACATCGTTCAATATCCGTTGAAGTACTCTGCTCTGGTCCACATTGCCAGAAGTCCTACGCCGCTTTTCTTCTCTCGAACGGAAATTTTTAACGTTTCCGGCACTTAAACAACAATATGTCGAATTCATGAAGGACTAAATACAACGAGGATACATGGAGTTGATTACCACCAATCGCCAATCACCACTACGGAATGCCGAGTTTTATTCGATGGCTCTGGGGAGTACTGTAAGGGATATTCACTCAATTTACGACTGCACATTGGACTTTATATTCAAAGGAATTTACTTGGAGTATGTCTACGTTTCCGTCAGCATCACTATGTGTTCTGTACGGACATTGAGAAAAGGTTTAGAGGAATCCTAGTTTCAGAGGATCAAACGCAATACCAACGTATCATATGGTGAAAAAAGGAGACTACAACACTCGATCATTACTAACTGCTGACCGTGACGTATAGCTTAGCTTCTTCACCGTTCTTGGCTGTTCGATTTTTCAAGCAGATCATGCCGATTTGCCCTCAAGGATGAAATGATTTTGCTATTCATCGAAACTCAACTTAAACTTGGAAAAAGGAGTTCAAACTGGTGGTCACTACTAAATTCGCTGCTAAAGGACATTTGTGAGTACCCAATTGAAGGCCTCGAAGTAGATAGACCACGCTGGGACCCGGCTGTAGACGATCTTTCCTTAAAGCTTACCATTTCTGACTCCACAAGTCAATACGAACTTTGCTATCTGAGCTTCCCAAGATTCTCGATTTTTTGGGTTTGCTTGTCCCCACAAATATGTTTCTAAAGGTTATTTTTTAAGATAGTTGGCTCGCTTTTATATGCATGGTTCATTAATTGGAAACTTGTCGCATACCTCGCTACCTATCCTCACCACTTCAAGCAATGGAGCTGCATGGATTTTCCGATGCGTCATCTCAAGCATGTGCCGCTGTTATTTACAGCCGCGTTAAACTCAATAACTACTATATTGTCAGACTGATCGCCGCAAAAACCCGTGTTGCGCTATCAAAGCTATTTAAATCACGCAGCTCGAAACGAATGAAGCTTATCTTCTTTGCAAATGTATGTCTTTGGTTAAGCAAGCACTAACTATTCCTATTTCTAGTAATTCGTGTTGGTCTGACTCAAAAATTATACTACATTGGCTCTCATCACCCCTCGGACTCTTGGAACTCTTATGTTTGCAACCGCACTGCTGAGCTTCTAGAAGCTTGTCCCCATAGCTTCTGGCAACATAGGGGAAAATCCGTAGGCTGTGCATAATGCGGTCTTCTACCATCTGTGGCTTTCCCAATCTTGTCGCACTTAGCTACCTGTTAAGGCAAAATTCGCATTGTCGACTGAGGAGGCTGCGCATGGAAGTAAAGGTCAAGCATCAAGTAAATCTATACATTTCTTATGAAGGAAATGATTTTAAATGTATTATCAACAAAGCATCCTCTTGGTCACTCTCTTGCAGACAATTAGGTACTGCTTTCGTTTCATACATCGGCTTTGTTGCAAGGACCGCCTGTCATCATTTTTATCGTCATGGAAGCTTCAATATGCACGCTCTAGGGTAATCAAAAATATTCAAACTTTCTGAAAAATTCAAGGTGATTCTGGAATCTATTCTGGATTGGATTACTCTGGACCAGATACCATCAAGACATCGGCCGGTCAGACACCGAAGTTTGGCAAAACTTGGTTTGCTATCTTTGTGTGCCTGTCCACCAAAGAAATTCATATTAAGCTCGTCAGTGACTTGACGGCATTTATCACCGTTTTCAAGCGATTCTGGTCTAGATGTGACCCTATATCCAATGTATACTCCGACAATAGCACAAAGCCAGAAAACTAAGGGAAATGCAATGGATAGCTGTCAAAAAGAGGAAATTGAGAAAGTCTGACGAGTCAGAAAATCAACTGGCACTTCATTCCGACGTCTTCCCCGCATTTTGGAGGTATTTGGAAAACTGGCATATGATCAATTTAGCTTCACCTTCGCCGTGTAATTAGTAGCAGTGTGCTAACTTTCGAGAAATATGCAATAAAACTAAAGGTCTACTCAACTTTCGCCTAATGTGCGCGCCCAGATATCAAAGTTTGGATCCCTTTACCCCCACTAATTTTTTTTCAGGTCAACCTCACATGTCACAGACTACAGCGTTGGAGACAACTTCAAGCGAAGGTTCGAGGGTTCTAGAAAGGGTTGGTGGGTTGGAGTCTTGAACGATTGGCTTCATTGCAATCGCTCACGAAATGGCAGCAACAGAGCAACAATATTACACTGTGTTATCTGTGCTATTGAAGGATCCGAGTCAACCGCCTAGCAAGTGGCTGCTTAGCCGAATAATCGAAGTTCATCCGGGTAAAGCCGAGAGAGTTCGAGTGGTCACTGTAAAAACTGCCCGAGGAGACCCAGGACACCTATCACCAAAATTGCTGTGCTTCCCTTGAACTGAACGGTCGTTCAGGGGGCCGGTATGATGTGAAATTAGCCGCTACGTTTAAGATGTCGATATTCATTTATATTATAACTTGCCCTATTCATATGTTCATAATTGTATTGCCCCGCTTAAGCACCTATTTGTGAGCGCATAGGTGTGTTGTTATTACTTGTATCCAAAACTTAACTGTTACGCTATCAGACGTATAGCCAGCACCCGCAGCTGCACATGCATACATCGATGTGCACCGTTATTGCATTGAACAGTCGCATCGCATGATCTTTGCTCGACTCCTTTTGTGGAGTAGAAATTTTTAGTAGAAATTTCTACTCGCAAAGAACCGCACGCATATCGCTATATTATTAAATGATCACCATATATTCATATCCACTCATTCGTCACAACCCCTTAATAGATCTGGCTGTTTTGTCGAAGGACTTTTTGTTTCCTTTTATGGTTGTTAGTTCCTTTTTCAGCAGTGTAAGGGACATTTTATTGTCCTGCTTCTGTTGGCTAAAGTCTCTATCAATGTAGATTGACGTTCCCGCTAAATTTTTCATTTTTCAGTACATCGTTTGTCATTGAAGTATTTTCCATTTCCACCAACAAACATCCTTCTCAAGTCCGTTAAAAAAAAGGTTCCAGGCCTTACTGTTTTGCGCCATCTTGATTAGAACTCTCTTAGTAGATCCTCATTCTCCGTTTCGAATTTATCAGACACTTAGTTAGTTGGGACTTTAGCAGGCCTATATCATCCTTCGTTGCTAGCTTATCAAACAGTTTGGTTAAAGGCCTGTATGACAGTTCCCAGCGAGATATTCGGAGATAGCGCGCACCTCTTCCGCTTTTCATGCTGTCACTTAGGGACGTACCTGGGGGCATATTATGATGCGCGTTGCTCATTTTCGCCTGCATTTATGCTGGTGGAGTCCTGTTTAGAGATATTTTGGAGTTTTTTTTTCTTGTCGCTGTGCTTATAATTTGGCTTATGTTACTACCTGTGCATATGCACGATCCGCGTTAGAGTTGTTAAAGCTTTCAAAGCTTAGAGGCACTTGTATTGCGTGTGGCACAGCTGACACGAAGCACGTCTGAACGGCGGGCGATACACTCAATACTTCAATACTATTAATTATTTATTTTATTTTATTCATTCTTTAACCAACAAAATACAAGACTAGGGAAGTGATACATTTGAAGAGGTAGGTCGGCTACATAAATACTTCGAAAAAGGAATCTAAACATTTTTTAGTGTCAGTATTGAAGTTTGATTTGTTTTTATAAGGATAGAAACTGACGATTATGAAAAAAGTTTTTTTTTTTTGGTTGATAAGAATGAACAAAGTTTGAAATATTTTGTTATTTTGGTGTAGTGAATTGAATTGAATTGTATATAAAGTTTTTATATTATTAATAAAAACAAAAATTTATAAAACATAATATTGTTATTAAAACAATACAATATACATGACAATATACATGAGTATATGTATATAAGGTTATACGGTTTGAGAATCAGAGCTCTGCTCTTTTCTGATAAAAGCTGGACACATCCTACACTTACCTTGTTGTACATCAAGCCCAGCTCTCTCTAGCATATATGGTAAACCTAAAAATAAAGTAAAAAATTAGCATAAAAAAAACTGACGTCGTGTTCTTCAACCCGCTACTTAGTTCATATATAAAAATTAAATATTTTGATTTAAGTGACTGCTTCTATCCTTCTTCTATAATACATCTTCCGTTACATTTCCATTTCTTTTTTTCTCCCAGCAACAAAGTACCATCCACCCATTGTATCTTCCTTACGGCGCCATTGTAAGCCATACTGAGCGGGAAAAAGATAGAGACATAGAGGTCGGCAGCGTAGCAATGGAGCCAACCGATAATAATCTGATCCAGATACTAAGACTAGGATAATTCTTGATGATTCAAAACATTCTCATACTTCCAAATTCTAGATGATAAAAAAAGGTTGCGAAATTGAAACAATGCTGATATAGTGTAAAACCATAGGGGAGGCACATAAATCTTGGAAAATCTTATGTGTGACAAAAAAGCTGTTCTATGGCGGAAGTTTTCGTTGCGCGGGATTTCAATTCTCTTTTCACCAATACTTTGTCTCTCCTGCCTAAAAGAAATACAGCGGTGCAGAAACGACGTTCTTTGCGGACACGTAATTTTCTGACAACTAATATACTACCCTTGACGACGCACAAAGTCGATCCCCTCACACAATCGAATGGTTGCTCTGCAGTGGGCTGGTGTGTGCAGCAAAACTCCAAACATGCCATCGGGAGAAATCGGTTTATTGCTTTTCACTTGAAATTCGAGATAGCAAGTCTTTAAGTCGCATTGCTGAAGCCTTACTGGCTTGCTGCTTTTTTATACTATTCTTGAGCAGCAGCGCAGCAGTAGAGACTTTTTCTATGCTTTAGATATGGCAATTCCGACCACTGGCTTTTATGGTTTCTGAGAACTAGGATGGATGGAAGGAAAAGAGGATGTGGATTTACCAACTTAACTTCCAAAGACAATGTAAACAATAAGATGAGTAACACCCATAATTTGATATCGTCGCGCTGTCCTTGGCAGCGTCGGATAAACCGACGGACCCAAGCGGTGGTCCTGACCAGTCTTTCGTAATTCCAGAACCTCTGTAAAGATATAAACGTGTTTGCCATGACCAGTGCAAGATCACATGGCGTTTCTTCTTCATCCGTGATCCTTAGATAGCAACCATCACTTGAAGTCAGATCGCATTATTAATTAGCCACAATGAGTAAGACCATTTTGAAACGTTCGCTCTCACTCTCTCTCACACACGGTCCCGTCTGCTTTGCCCTCCGTCCAGATGAGCGCCTAGATCTCTAGCTAATGAGCTTTTTCACTATCTGTTGCGATTTTTTGTTTAAATAAAAGGTCGAGCGGTTAAGTTAATAATAAGTACAGTTTATTGGAAGATATGTACGAAGGCGTATGTACATATATTTTTTATTTAGGCGAAGTATGTATGAAAGACCGATTAAAGCTCGATGCAACGAATATGATATGATGCGATACGATCAGCTCCAGACTATATGTAGACCGACGATGCGATTTAATTACAACGAAGATTTGCTCAAGACAATATGAGTGTTAAGTGCAGACTATATGAGTGATAGATGCCGACTGATTAAGGGCAGGCGGGCTGAAATGCCCGTGCCCTAATGTAAGCAAGCGAGCGATGATCCGAGAGAGCGATAGTGAAAGATCGAGAGAACGACGAAGGTGAATGTATTAAAGAGACGTGAGAGAACGACTGGATAGGCTGCTGCCGTGCGCGACCTTATGTCGATGTACAATGTGATGCAGTGGGCAGAACAAATAGCAAGCAATAATATACATTTAATTTTACTGCTGCACCACTGACTATGATTTTACTTATGTCGACTAAATATCGGGCTGGGAAAAACATTCTCCTCCCGTTGACAGGCTGACTTTCAACAGACTTGAAAGGTGTTCAACAAACAATGCGGTGGCGTTATGTCATTTGGCTCGACTTGGCACTCTGAAATCGAGAATAAAAGATTTGCATAAGCTACGGCCACGATGTTGCCCCAAAGCGTTCTCAGCTCGTTCATTCCAAATGTTCCGAATTAGCTCATAGTGCAATAGAAGATGTTGGCTATCTTCACTGAAGAACCTCTCCACTTAAGAACCTCTCACATCGTCCGATTCTCTTTGTAGTAGTCAGACGCGTTTTTGTTTGCGCTCCGCTAACTTTTTGCCTATTTTTGCTTAAACCGCCGGTTTTTTACGAAAATAATAATAATAAATTCATAAACTAACAGCCTTAACATTCTATTTCCTGATCGCGAGTGCATGCCTGCTTTAGTGTAAAAACTTAATT
>JAWNKY010002280.1:0-19326 GCA_035041765.1 Drosophila algonquin | reverse complement strand
GTGAGGGGGAGATACGTACCGCTTCCATGGCGCTTCTGCTTATACCGGTAACGGATTGTTGGTTGGGGGTGTACTCGAAGCTTTTGTTAACTGGAACTGGAGCAAAGCAAAAAAACGCCGCTACAACAGCAACAGAATTGTGCGTCGCTTACGAATATCAACAACAAAAGCAATCCACGATAAAACACCAACACACAACGTACTGTGGCAGAGAAAAGGGTCAATTGGTTACAGTTTCGGAACGTCTCTATTTTGGTACAGTTTCGAAAATACACATTACAGCACTTTCTCACGCAATAAATACACAAAAAATGAACGTGCTCGACGAGAAATTGAAAGTGAAATGAAAAGTTCATACGGCACATTCTATGCGTTTGCGTTTTCGCTGATTCTCTGGAAGCCAGTCGGCACGAATGAAATATTCCACACAGAAAAGCACCGCGAACGAAAACAGCAACCCACGACAACCCGAATCCACTTTGCTTTCCGAACTGCACCCGATGGGTTGGTGAGCTGTTGGTAACAGCAACAACAAATATACACGCAAAAGCCTCTTCCTCTCTCCTGCACCCGGCACCCAGAGAGAGAGTGAGAGTGAGTGAGAGAAAGTCTCTGCGTGAGTTTTAATCAGCTCTCTGTCACTCTCTATCCCTCTCTGTTAATGGCCATGCAAGTCTGTTGGTCAGCCCGATCAGCGTATGATAACAGGCATTATGCTGAAGGGGTTTGAAGGGGGAATTGAACGGATATGGGAATGGTGTAATCTTAAACTTTCCTTTGTTTCAGTCCCAAGCATCATTTACCCTATGTGAGCTTTACTACCAGAGAATTATGTTATATTAAAAGCTGCTTAACTTAAAGGGATTTTGCCATTTTCTGGTTGTAATTAAGCTTTCAACATGATTGCATTTACATTCTCCAAAGTTATTTTTGGTCTGTCTTTCGAACATGAATATGATTTAAAGTCTGGGTTGGTTTTGGCCCCTCTGCCCACTGCTGGGGACCTGCCTTCTTATCCTATATGTATATTGAAAGAATAGTTTTGATACCAAACAACTCGTAGAAAAACGATTATATAAAATATAATATAAGAACTATGAAATATCAAAAAGATGTCATCACTACACTTCGGCTTTTTTATATTTTCTTTAAATTTGTATGTTAATATTAATATTAATATATACATATTATATACATACATATATATATATAATAATTTGCACGGGGAAGTGTGTGAGAGAGAGAGACAGAGCAACTGAAATTTCACTTGTTCCTTCTGGCTATAATAATGATCCGATCCGATCTGATATAGATTCGGCAATCTTTCTGGTCGGAAACGCTTCCTTCCGAGCATGGCTCACATCCACTATCACCGAAAATATAATATAAAGTCCTATACTGTTCGAGTACCTGGTATAAAAATGCAGATGACTTCAAAATGAATGAAAATAGTAGTTTTATAGAGATTTTGCACAAAAATAGGCAAGTCTCCGTATTATATTTTACACCACTACATATGTACATATAAGCAGAGTAGAAAAAAACGATGAGAACTGTTGCACGTGGCGCTTTCTTAGAAAGTGTCATAATATTCTACAAAGTGAAATAAGGGACAAAAATCGACATCGCTTCCGCCCCATAAAGCGTCTATTGAAATCTTTCGCAATGCCACCATCTTGTAATTTTATAGTATTTGATTGTTTGTTGGTGGAATATTAGTTATGGAAAAAGACAGTCAATCGATAGAGCCAGTTGAGGGCATGAATAAACTACGAATAGCACTGTTTCCAATGAGCAACTACAACAGACGATTGCACAATTGTCAATGGCAGACGTGTTTTCCTCATTTGCATCTTTGACCCGTACGTACAATTCCATTGTTGCGGGCCAAATCTAATTGGATTAAAGAAAAACCTCACGCCGCCCGGACCGGCCCAGCCCCAGAGTCCAGCAGTCACACGGGGAACACGCAGCGGGTCTGATGTGGCGGATACAGAAGTAGACCTGGAACCGACAGGGATAGGTTTGTATAAGCCAATGCCATGAGCAACTCCGAGCGCCACATAAAACCCATCTTCAAGCGAAAGTCGAGCGTCTCCACGAAGAGCGGCAGCCCCCAATCATTGACTATGAGCGTATGGAGGGGGAGAATGGAGCCAAGGCTATTCTTCCACCAGCAGTGGCTCCAGCGCCAACACCACCGACTGGGGGGCATAGCAAGCTGATGCTAGCTAACCCCCTCAAAGATTTCCCTGCGAAAGAACCCCCAGGGACTGGGACAGGGACAGGGGCAGCACCTACAGGCCGTGCCCATTGCCGAGGCAGTGCGTCGTAAGTCGGCTCCCCAGCTGTTCACCTTCACCATTTCACCCAAAGTGGAGGGCAGCTCGGCGGACACCCCAACAGTGCCCAAACTGGAGCTGAGCACCTGCATCCGACGCTCGAGGACACTGGGATTGCCAGCGCCCGTCCAACCCACGCTGACGGAGATACCCCTGGAGGAAGCCCAAGTGCCGGACAGTGGGAGCGAGCCCAGCAGCAGCCTGGCCGGCGGGGGAGGTGGAAGTTCCACCTCGCCAGAGTCCCTGCTGGACAACATCTTGAGCGGTGCCTCGTCCGTGTCCGTGCAGAGCAGCAGCAGCAGCAGCCAGGCGAGCAATGTGACCGTGGCCCAGCCACAGATCGTTAGAGCCAAGGAGCAGCTGCATCCCAAGCGATTGCTGTGCCTGAAGGCCTCCCCCGAGCTGAGGGTGTCGCCACCAACGCCGGACACCTCACAGCCCAGGCAGGAGATGCTGCCGCGACTGCTACTTCCTTCCGTGGAGGGTGGTATCGCACGGCCACCCACTCTAGAGATCTACAATGCACATAGTCCAATGAACAGAAGTCGCTCTAACTCGCCTGCCATCACGCCCTCGCCCTCACCCAGCATCACCCTGAGACCCAGTACTCCGCCAGGGACATCATTGGTCACCTTCACGGACGATCTCAAGTGCGCCATCTGCATGGATGTCTACACGGATCCGCGGACTCTGCACTGCCTGCACTCCTTCTGCCTGCAGTGTCTGGTCAATGAGAACTTCAAGGAGGAGGCCTCCGCTACATGGGACCAGTCCCAGAGCGAGGCTCTGGACCCCTCGAACTACAGCCTGCGCTCGGAGATGGGCGGATCGACTGCAGAGCTGGCGACGGTCTCCCCTGCCAGGCAGCGTGGAGCCAGCTTCAGTCTGAGGCGCAAAAAGTCCATGGATCGCTTGGTGGTTAGGGTAAGTCCTGCGAAGCACTGCTCCTTCTTCTACGCTACTTTTTCTCCTCCTTTCCACAGTCCAAGAGCGATGGCAAGCGATCCACCAGTTCCTTTAGCACCCGCTTCACGGGTAGCTTTGTCAGCGACATTGCCCCTCGCTGTATACGCTGCCATGTCTGTCAGTACCCCACGGACGTGCCCCTGGGTGGTGTGCGTCTGCTGCCACAGAATTATCTGCTGGTGAGGCGCATCGAAGTGTTGAGACTACAAGCGGGCGAAGATGTCATCTCGCGTGTGTGGTGTTCCCTTTGCAGCGATGAGATTAGTGTACGAAAAAATAGATTTCGTTGGAGATAATACTAATACTCCGCTTTTCCAGGCCACCTACCACTGCATCAGTTGCACCCTCAACCTGTGCTCCCTCTGCAAAGAGTCCCACGAACGGCAGCGCTCTACAGCCAACCATCGTATGAGAAGCATTCTGGAGCTAAGGCGCGCCCGCAAGCAAAAGCAACAGCAGCTGGGACTGGGGGACAGCAGCAAGCTGGTCTTAAAGTGTGGCCTCCACACCAACTTTGAGCTGAAGGCCTTCTGTGTGGTGTGTCGGCAGTTGGCCTGCACGGACTGCCTGGTACTGCTACACAAGGGCCATCGTCACGAGAACATTGCCCGGGCCATTGGGCAGCAGGGTAAGCTTCTAAGAGAAGCCACCGATCAGACGCGTCCGCTGTGCCAGTATGCCGAGCACTCGATCGAGCGGCTAAACGATATAGCCAGGGGCATCAATGCCAGATGCGATGATATACAGAGCCAGGTGGAGCGACATATGCAGGGTTACTTCGAAGCGGTCGAAGTGCATCGCCGGACACTACTCCAGCAGATTAGTCGCGCGAGGGAGTCCAAAGTGGAGATTATACTCAAGCAGCAGTTGGATTTGGGTGAGAAATTGTCCTTCAGACTACCATTTTAGTATCTCTAACCAAGATAATCCCCTAGAAAAACGCACTCAGGAGGCCATGGATGCTGTACGCTTCAGTCAGGAGCTGTGCGAGATCGGTGCCGATGCGGAGATACTCAGTTTTGTGGGAATCCTTCTGAAACGTTTCGAGTTTTGCCAGCAATTCAAGCCACCCGTCGATCCCAAGATCTCCGACTCGCTGCATTTTCTCCCCAAGATTCGGGCACCAGCTACCAAGGATCAGCGGGATATACCTCTCTATGGCATCATTACCATGCAGGTGGTAGAGCCATCGCTGTGCACTTTGGAGTGGGAGGGCTTTTCCCAGCTGCGACTCCACAAGAAAGCCGATCTCCTGCTGCACTCGCGTGATGCGGATGGCGTTTCCCTCTGTCATGGTGGCCTGCAGATCAATTGCATGATCAAGTACAAGGACTCCACCTCGAAGTTTTTGCCCATCGATGTGTCGGACAACCGTGATGGCACCTACAACATCTCCTTCACGCCTGACTCTCAGGGCACCCTGATCCTCACGATCACCATCAATGAGCGGCCCATCAAGAACAGCCCCTTCACGTTCCAGGCCAGGCAAGTGCGTCCGCACACTGGCATCTATCACTGCTGCTCCTTCTGTTCGGGCAAGGGAAGCAGGAGTGTGAAGTGCAGCTGCGAAGGACGAATGCCCGGCTACAGTGGCTGCGGGCATGGTCATGCGGGGCACCCAGGACGCCGTCACTGGTCCTGCTGTGGCAATGTCCTAGAGAACTCGGAATGTAATGTGGCCAACAAGTTGTTGAATGCTTAATGTAGGAGAATGAATAGTTAATTCGTTGCCAGTACCATTGGGGCACGTTGATTCGCTGTAATAAAATTTTAGCACACAATTCTTTTGAGGCAGTGCTCGGCACGCATTTACTCAAGTTGTTCTGCTGTGTGCTGGTGTGTGTAGCAAAAACCCGAACATGCCTGCTGGTGAAATCGGTTTATTGCTTTACACTGGAAAAAGCGAGATACCAAGAGCCGAAGACACATTGTCGAAGCCAAACGAAGGCTTACTGCCATTTTATATTGTCCGTGAGCGGCAGCGCAGCAGCAGACTTTTACTACACTACTTCGATAGGGCCGTGCCGACCACTGTTTAAGGATGTAACATTTCATTGGAACCAATAGAAATACGTTGTGCAAAAGGAATAAATCAGGTAAAAATCAGAAACTCTGCCTTCCATATGGAAACCACATGGCAAAACCCAGACCTCGAGGCAGTTAAGGACCCGCATACAGATATATATTGAATTTTCCTGATCGTTTAGAACATAAGTTGGCGTTTATTGATTTCATTTATTAGAAATAAAGTTTAATCTTTTTAAAATGAAGAGACCAATGATCGCATGTTGAAGTGCTTGTCTCGCGTTTCGGTATATCTCAAATGAAAAGGGAGTGTGGCCCTTGAGATTAAACTACGTAACTAAGTATGTTTTAATATTATGTACTCGATGCATCTACTCATGGGTCACACGCTTCGGGTAACCGATGGAGAGGCTAGTCCTCGTTGTCAGAGTACCAGGAGAGGCGCTCCTCATAAAAGGAGATCACCATTTGGGGTATCTTCACGTTGGCTATTGACGATGGCACCATCTCGGCCTGATCGACTCCCTTGAACTGAATTAGGAATGTGAGACGACCATTGTTGTCGGATGCCCCCAATATTTTTTCCGCCTCCTGGCCGCGATCAAAGCCCGTGGTGGTAGATCCGTTCGAGTCGTTGCTATCCTGGTCAGACTCTGTGCGTTTTGCTTTGCCATTGGGCGCTATTGGACACAATTATTATTTAAAAAATTCCATTTGTATTTCGTATGGTGGGGCCACTTACTTGACGGCTCCTCAGATTTTCGTTTGCTCGCTGGCACACCGGTGCCGGTGGAGCTACGTCCTTCCTTTCTTGCACTGCTGCTGGGACGCTCCTTTCTTGGCCCCCCCGCCTTCTCCTGTTACAACAAACAAGAAACGAATGCTGCTTTAGAGTCTGCAAACGCAACTGTACCCCGCCCGCTGGTAAGTCGAAACAAAGCCACAGATACATACCTCATCCTTGCGGCTCAATTCGTACTGCTGTATCAGATCTTGGCAGTCGAGGTTGCTTTCTGGCTCCCATGTGTTCTCCGTCTCGGCATAGCCCTTCCACTTCAGGTAGTACTCAACCTTCGAAAAACACAACCCGTTGAAGACAGCAGCTCAACATCTAAAGGGGCTTGAGGGGACTATCGGAGGCGGCACTCACCTTTCCCTTGCGTACGCGACGATCCAGGATCTTCTCCACGGCATACTCCTCCTCCTCCTCCTCGTCGGACTGGGGGCCTTCGGCGTTTTCAGGATTTTCCGATTTTTTGCCCATATTTGTAATGTTATTCGTACTTTTTAATAGAAAACGAAACTGTGAGAACACACGCGCGCACAAACACACACGTACAGGCTCGCAAAAGCAAAAATGCGGGCGAAAAAAAAAAGAAGTTCAGCTGCGAATCCTAACAATTTCTACACTCACCACTTGTGTTTGTTAAGCAAAAATGTAGAAGAGAAGCAGCAGTTTGGTAGGCTAGTTGTTTATTTGAATAGACACAGACAAAGCCGTCGTTGCAAGATTGCAGATGAAAAAAAAGGTACCACGAAAATGCGCCTTCCGAAGTGACGCCGGTGCGGTAATGCGCTTAAGAGCACTGATTGCCAGTGTCGCCAATATTTTATAGTAAAGTTGCTAGTTTTATTAAAACTCTAAATTCAAGCTAAAAATGTATCAAAAACACGCTCCCACAAATAAATGATACCTCTTTTTTTTTATTAGGTATTCAAAATATTAGGGATTCCATGCTCTTTTCCTATTTTCCTATATATAAGTTTTTCCGTATATAAATTTGAAAATGCTAAAACCGCTGATTTGGCAGCATTTCTGATTTCGGCTAATTTTGCCACACTACTTTTATGCCTTTGGTATTTTTCAACACTACCACCCAAACTAGCGCGAATTTTTCACGCGTCGGGATCTATTAAAAATTTTCATTTCAGATCACTGAATAAAATCAAATCAACAAACTATGCCGAAAATAAAGAAGAAGCAAGAATCCTCGTCGTCCGGTAGTGACAGCGGCCCCGATGACGTATGTTAGCCATTGATCAATTAATAAATATGTTTTTAAACAGTTTTTATGCCACACAGCGCAATCAGCCGGCAAGCAAGAAAGCCAAGGAATCAGCTCCTGCAGCGGCGGCCAAAAAGCCAGCCTCTGGTGGAGGCGGAGATGGGGAGGCCACCACCTGGACGCTGGAGAAAATGCGTCAGGTACGCATCAACGAGTTCCGTGGCCGCAAAATGGTCGACATCCGTGAGTTTTACGAAAAGAACGGTGAAACATTGCCGGGCAAGAAAGGGATCTGCTTGTCGATACTGCAGTGGAAAAAACTGCTTGAGCACGCCGACGAAATCACAAAAGCTGTCGAAAATTAATCTCCCGTACGTGCGTACGCATATGTAGCCAAAATGAAAGCTGAGTCATAGCAGATTGTTTAACTAACGTTAAAGTACATTTATTTTGTAACTACAAAGGAAATACAAATAAAAGATATCTTAGGCATAGCAATAACAATTAGAATAACCATTGGAAAGACGCCCGCCCAGCCCTCTCTAAAAGTAAACCGCCAGCAGAGTGATAATCGTGACGAGGATGGCAAACGGCAGCCACGTCTTGAGGATACCCCAGATACTAGTGTAGCGGCCGCAGACAAAGAGCCACATGCTGAGGATGATCATGTTCCAGCTGGTGCTGTTCTTATAGCGCATGTTGTTGAGGGCCGTTGCTACATGCGAGTGACAGTTGTCGCAGAAAATGTTGTGTATCCTGGTTCCGTACAGAACGGAGGCCTTGGACACGGCCTCGTCCCAGGCATTTGTTCCGCCCTGAGCGTACTTCGGGTGCAGGCGCAGGTAGCGCGTTGGATTTCCAAATGCCATCTGGTCCTCGGAAACAAAATATGCGCCGGCAAAGTCGCGTATCACCCCATTGGATGTGCAAATGCCCATGTGACCAATCATGGGAAAGATCCATGTCAATACTGGGATCGGGGTCCACACAATGCAGTAGGGATAGCGATTATCATCCTTGTTGACGGGCGGCAAACGTTCTGGTACTCCACTCATGGCCACGGTAATGTCCTCCGATGGCTGCCTCTGGTGCTCGTGATTCGTGGGGCTGGACAATGACTCTGACGGCGACGGCATTATTACAACTAAAGTACGTACAACAAACCACCAAATACAGTCACTCACTAATTAATATGGGCCTCGAGCGCTACTATATTATTGATTGAAATTTCCCGATTGTGAGTAAACTTTTGTGATAAGATGAAAATAAAGCAGTACAAGTACACACACACACGAATGCATTCGAGGTATCAAGCAGTGTGTGCGTGTGTTAATTAATGTGCAAACAAAACCCACCCACCCACACACCACTAACCATACAATATATAGACACGACACTCCATACACTGAATTTGGTCGCACCAACAGGGCAGGCATCAGCGCCCGAGCCAGTCGTACTCACGTACTTTGCGTTTTTGCAAGTGTGTATGTGTTCCCGAGAGAGTCGTGAGAGGGTCGTGGTGAGAGTGTATGTGTGCACATGGATTCTCACGTACTCAGCGTGTTTTTGCATGTGAGTATGTGCGCCTAACTGAAATTTGTGCTCTCGTAACTTTGTTTTGATTTTTGTGCTCACGCCACCCTTCACATTAGCATTTTTAGACGAAGACGCTTTTCTTGTAATACCAGAATATTTGTTATTTTTCAAGCTTTAGATGCTAACTTTGTTTAATATAGAATATACTAATATAATGAGCGGATATACATGTGTAGATATATGTACATAATATACATATATCATACATGACTCACATTGGAATAATTTTTATTTTATATACGAGTACATATATGTGTAGAAACATAAGTATTCTACAGTATGTACTATATATACACAAATGTATATTTAATTGTATGGTATATAATATAAAATAAAATATTTGATAACATTAAAGAAACTTAAATTGCGCTTAAAAAAAATATATTTCATCCAGGACTATGAATATTAATGACATATAGATAGGTAATAAATGGGTTCATACAGATTTTACTGTCATACTTGCCCAACAAGCTGAGGGACAGAACTTATTTATATAATTTATGTGCCTATGCACACGTTACAATAAACTCGGGTGAAATTAAATCTTCTGTCTTTTGCATTATTTATTATGATTATTCTTCGTCGTGTTTTCGATTTGATACGAAAAAACACGATCTGCCCGTCTCTAACTCTGACAAAATGGTATGCGTTATCTATGCATATGTATGTACATATGTAGCAAGGAGAGACAGAGAGAAAACAACCGGCGGCGACTGCGCTGTTGTCATTTCGACAGGATATATCTTTCTCACTCTTGCAAGTCGAAGTTCGAACGACGCGGGCATATGTGTGTATAGGAGAGAAAGAGAGAAAACAGCCGACGGCGACTGCGCCCTTGGTTACCCTCTACGAAAGGATGTTATAGAATCTAAGAAAAGTTTGTTTTACTAGGCACCAATTATTGCAGAAACTAACATCTTTATGGTTTTTGGCCTTGTTATAAAGACTGAAAATGGGTAACGGCATTTATATGTTAAATTCATCAAAAATTGTAAATATGTGCAAAATACAGTAACATCTACTATACTAAATATTATTTATATTATTCATACCTAAAGCATTCCCTTCCCTTCTTTAATAGAAAAGAGAAAAGGATTAATGAAAAAAAGATTGTTAATGCCTGGTGGGAAGCGGCACTTTGAGCCGTCAAAATACGTCAACTTCTTTGGGGTGGCATAATGTTAAAGTTGTTGAAAACGTGTTTTCTTTATTTAATGTACATATTTTCGAGATTTTACAACTTGGCACATTACTGCCCTCTGGCCGCACCTGAAATACAAGGGACGTCTTGTATGTCAGTTAAAATTGTTTTATGTATATTAATCATCCACTTCTTGTTGGTGGGGGATTCGTAGAATGCGTTAGATTTTTTTCTCAGCAATTTGTACAACATCCTTGGAATATATATAATATATAAACTTAAGAGCTTCCAAATTGGCTTGTGTTGTGCCACTTTCTCGACTAATTTGTCAAATGCATCGTTAAATTCAAGCGACATTGCGACGATTTTTTTCTTTCTGCCTTTTCTGGACGGAGAGTGTTTGCGAGAGAGAGAGGGGGAATGAGGCTTCCTGCCTGTGCTTTCTAGTGAGCCAGCACTCCAAGCTCGGGATGACAATGAAGACCAGCGCTGCTTCGTCCGAGATGGTCCGGAACGAGCACGCTGTCCTCACAGAACACCAGTTTATGGTGCGACCGCAGCGCCTTCCTCTGCTGCATGCTCTGGACGCAGGCCTCCTCCACTGCTGCGGCCAGGTTGTTGGCCCATTCGTTGGCTCTAACTGCCTCGCTTGAATCTAGAGTGTGTCTGTGTTATTGTGTGTGTCATGTGTACGTGTGTGTCTGTGATTGTGTATGTCTGCATTTTAAGCAATATCTTTGTTTCCCTCATCTATTGACGATTTATCTTCAGTTTGACGCTTCTTTGGTCTCTCTTTGAACCCTCTTTAGCTGCCGTTTACAATTTACAATCAAATAAAAAAAAATATTTTTTCACACAAATTTAAAAAAAATATATATAAATATAAACATATCTGGCCAGCACGTTTTCCCATTTCGGGGCCATAAGCCATAAGCACACGTTACAATAAACTAGGACGGAAAAATAAATTTTCTGTCTCTTGCATTATTATTATTATTATTATATTCTGCTCTAGTGCCATAAATACGAGTGTGTCACAGATTACATATCATTTTGTACGAGGGATTGGATTTATTCCCTTGCTACAAAATTTTCAATTTTGAATTTTTCACTCGTCTTGTGAAAGTGAAAGCGAAAGGTAAGAAAGTCGCAGTGGATAGCATTGTGCACTCACACTAACTTCCATTTCCATTCACAGCATAATGCCCCTTGATACGGCTAAGTCGGGCTCTGGGGTTCGGTACAATCGCGCCGGCAGTATCATCCTAGAGCCCGAGGTTGATCGCGCACTGTCCTAATTTATTATAACTTGTGCTAATGGCTTGCTCTAAAAAAATGTTTAAGTGGAAGCGATAAAAAAAACATGGCTGTAGTTCTTTAGACAAGATTTAGCGAAGCCGCGTGTGTATAGGCTACACGAAGTTTTTACACTGTGCGTGTGCCGACAGCTCGCGCCGTGCCCCTTTCTTATGGGGAATTTGTGGCAGGTTCGATCAGACCTCACCCTTCGCTCAATTTGTGAACATCCAAATTTTACAGAGTTAAATAAAAAACTTAATGGAACAAAAATACATAATTCACCAGTGAATTTGTTGAAAAAATTTTTTAATAGGTTCTTCTGGAAATTTTTAATTTTGAAATTTTGAATTCGGTTTTGGAATTTGGAAATTTTTAATTAAATTTGATAATGCTTGGGATGACGTTTTAAACCGTGGGATGTGGAGTGGGAGCATTTCTCCTTTGTTGCATAATATTGATATTATTCAAGAAAAACAAAACTTCCGTATAGAACGAAGCGAGAACAAAATTGTTAAAATTGTGAAAAAAAATTAAAAATTCGAAAGACAAAGCAACCCTTGAAGAAGAGCCGACGCAGCCTGCAGAACTGCGTCGCAGTGCTCGGCTTCTAGCACGATCTTCGGTGCAGATGGAGCCGCAGCTGCGGCTGGAACATGTTTCACGTGCTGGCAATGGCAATGGCAATGTTAGGAAGAAGAAACGTCCGGTGGCAAAGAATAGGACACCATACATCAACATCGATTTCGACGGGCGTAAATCCATTCCGAACAATGTCAAGGTGGATCTATGCTTGAAGCAGCAGAATGTGACCCATTGGATTAGGAAGACCATGAAGACAAAGAAGCAAAAGACTCCGACCCGAAACACCCGATAGACATGATCTAATCTGTTCTTAGTTACAATTTATTGATTCATGCCCCGCCTGATGCTGCTGCTCCTCCTGCGGAGGCGGAGCCTGCAGCTCCAAGGCCATTTGACTTTTCCATCTAAGACGTAGACCTGAACAAATAAACATCTTAAATAGCGAAAAGAAGTTTACCTAGAAGTGTGTTTCTCCTTATCTGCGTTGTAATCATTATGATTACGTTCAAGCAACGTACATAAGTCGACTACGCCTGCTGCGGCTGCCCCCGGCTGCAGCGACCCCGGGTTGCCCCCGGCTGCAGCGACCCCGGGCTGCCCCCGGCTGCAAGAAGCACAGACCAAAAAGCAGTCCCTGAGCTAATAGTCTACACAATAGCCCCAGCACGTATTAATCAATAATTTATTGTTGTTTTTTCAAAGTTTCATATTTTATATTAGGGTGAATTCAGACTACGATTACCAGGGATTACCAGGGATTTAAGCCGCCGCTAAGTCCAGTTTGGCAATGCCAAAATGTTCCCACAAATTTTTTTTTTTTTTTATTTTGGCAAAATTGAAGAAACCCTTAAAAATTGTAGAAATCTTCATCTTTGAGTTCCTCTATCTAGCTTATTAAAGCTGGCAGAGAAAGAGGCAGACTCAGAGCTTCAGCTCAGGCTTCAGCCCCAGCTCAAGCCCCTGAAGCCCAATACGTCTTCAACAAAGTCAAACTACTTTAAAAATAAAGTCGGCAGGCTTTGACTATTCGAACAACTGTTCTAACACAAATAACAAATTTATTCCAAGTCTTGACTTGGCGAGCACTTGGTTTTTATGAACTATTCACCCCTTTCTTCCGGCATCGATAGAAATCTACTTCAGATAACATTTTGGAGACGCGTCGGAAGTTTGAACAACGAAAATGGCAAATGGCTGCCAAGCAGGCATACAAATTCTATTTGATTTCGTTAATCCTTTTCTCTTTTCTATTAAAGAAGGGAAGGGAATGCTTTAGGTATGAATAATATAAATAATATTTAGTATAGTAGATGTTACTGTATTTTGCACATATTTACAATTTTTGATGAATTTAACATATAAATGCCGTTACCCATTTTCAGTCTTTATAACAAGGCCAAAAACCATAAAGATGTTAGTTTCTGCAATAATTGGTGCCTAGTAAAACAAACTTTTCTTAGATTCTATAACATCCTTTCGTAGAGGGTAACCAAGGGCGCAGTCGCCGTCGGCTGTTTTCTCTCTGTCTCTCCTATACACACATACACACATATGCCCGCGTCGTTCGAACTTCGACTTGCAAGAGTGAGAAAGATATATCCTGTCGAAATGACAACAGCGCAGTCGCCGCCGGTTGTTTTCTCTCTGTCTCTCCTTGCTACATATGTACATACATATGCATAGATAACGCATACCATTTTGTCAGAGTTAGAGACGGGCAGGGATCGTGTTTTTTCGTATCAAATCGAAAAAACACGACGAAGAATAATCATAATAAATAATGCAAAAGACAGAAGATTTAATTTCACCCGAGTTTATTGTAACGTGTGCATAGGCACATAAATTATATAAATAAGTTCTCTCCCTCAGCATGTTGGGCAAGTATGACAGTAAAATCTGTATGAACCCATTTATTACCTATCTATATGTCATTAATATTCATAGTCCTGGATGAAATATATTTTTTTTCAGCGCAATTTAAGTTTCTTTAGTGTGATCAAATATTTTATTTTATATTATATACCATACAATTAAATATACATTTGTGTATATATAGTACATACTGTAGAATACTTATGTTTCTACAAATATATGTACATATATGTACTCGTATATCAAATAAAAATTATTCCAATGTGAGTCATGTATGATATATGTATATTATGTACATATGTATATCTACACATGTATATCCGCTCATTATATTAGTATATTCTATATTAAACAAAGTTAGCATCTAAAGCTTGAAAAATAACAAATATTCTGGTATTATAAGAAAAGCGTCTTCGAAACGAAACGTCTTCTAAAAATGCTAATGTGAAGGGTGGCGCGAGCACAAAAATCAAAACAAAGTTGCGAGAGCACAAATTTCAGTTAGGCGCACATACACACATGCAAACACGCTGAGTACGTAAGAATCCATGTGCACACATGCACTCTCACGACTGGCTCGGGCGCTGATGCCTGGTGGCATGAGTGATTTTGGTGCGGACATTTTCAATGTATGAAGTGTCGTGTCTATATATTGTATGGTTAGTGTTCAAACAATACCCACACACACACACAATGATACATTTCATACATACATACATATGTATGTATGTATGCAGGTGCGAACAGCTGTTACACTGAGAGTTGGAGGTGGTGTTTGGGGTTTTTGTGTTGGGAAATTGTAATTGAAATTGAAAGGTCTTAGCAATGACACAGGTGTTCATAAATGGCGCAAGAGACGAGCTCAATGTGCAAGAGCACGATAGCTTAGGTAGGATTGCGGCAATCATATCAATTGACGCACTAAATGTTCTGATTTCCAGATGCCTCGGTGCAGGAGCTCATCCGAGCAGCAGCGGAGGCCAGGAAACAGGCTTATTGCCCTTATAGCAACTTTGCTGTGGGTGCTGCTCTCCGGACGAGTGATGGTTCCATCTACACGGGCTGCAACATAGAAAACGGCGCCTACGCAGCCAGCATTTGTGCCGAACGCACAGCTGCCGTCAAGGCCATTAGGTGATTATATTTATATCAATGAAGCAATAGAACGACGAGTATGTGTTATCTCTCGAATCTTTGCAGCGAGGGCAAGCGTGACTTTGTGGCCTGTGCTGTTGTGGCCCAACAGGACAATGGCTTTACTACGCCCTGCGGTGTCTGCCGCCAGTTTCTGTCGGAGTTCGTCAATGGCAAGGACATCCCATTGTATGCGGCCAAGCCGACCAATTTGCCACTGCGTGTCCTCTGCACTAGTGTGCTCCAACTGCTTCCCAATGGTTTCCGCTTTCTCAATGGAAAATAAAGGACAGCCACAGGGATGGATAGGCCTAAGCCAGGCATCGGTTTTAAGTGCAATATTCTATGTGTAATTCCCACTTTGTTATGTTTAAACCCACCCTTCCCTTCTTGTTGTTAATTGAACTTCTGCTGAAAAGAGGCATCATATCTGTTTGTGTTTTCACTTTTCCGAGCTGTCGCTTCGATCGATGATCAGTTTTCGTTTGCGCTCTGGTGACTCTTATTAAGCGTATTGCTCTCTCAATCTCTCAGGGACTCTCCCTCTATGGTTGGCAAAGTGTTTATTTTTGCCACCACCATAACAACAACACGGAGAGCTATGAGACCTATGAAATGCTATCGTGGGGCGGCAGCGTCACCACAAACCGTCCATTTGCCAGCGGACGTTCGAAGGAGAAACACGGAACCGCGCACCCACTTTGCTATTAATATCGTTTTGTCGACCAGCCTTCTCCATAAACCACCGAAAAATATTGAATAATAATCATGACGCACCTGATGGAGAATTTTGCCCGTCCCGAAAAACCCGAAGAGGTGGTCACATTTGGCAGTCTTGGTAAGATTCCTCCACCCCCAAGTGTAGTGCATGGTCTGTGACCTTTTTCTTGCAGATTCCGCAGTTCAAGAGCTCCTGCTGGCCGCCTCTGCAGTGCGTCAGCGTGCCTATGCCCCGTACAGTGGGTTTAAAGTGGGTGCAGCCTTCCGGGCCACTGCCACCAATCAAATCTTCACCGGTTGCAATGTGGAGAATGCCGCATTCACGCCCTGCTCTTGCGCCGAGCGTACAGCCCTCACCAAGGCGGTCAGCGAGGGTGCCACCAAGTTCTCGGTGGGCGCTGTACTGGCCTACGAACCGGATGTTTTTACCACACCCTGTGGCGTTTGTAGGCAGTTCATTCGGGAGTTTGCCACCAGCGATATACCCATCTACATAGCCCAGGCCATTGATGAGAGGATTGCGAATAAAGAGGAACCCCTGCGGAGCGATGATCCCGTGCTGTGCACATCCATTTTCAATCTGTTGCCGAGCAGTTTTCGCACTTATAGAAAGGAGAAGTAGTAGTAGAATCTGCTCCCTAATCAAAATTAATCTATATCTCTACAATCTAATCATTTGAAATAAAAAAAATTACACTATTTAATAAGAGATTCGTTTGTGTGGGGTTTTCGGAATAACAGATTGAAGATAATACTTGAATGGGTCATAAATTTGAAGATTATAGCGTATTGTTATCCTGATAGAAACCCCTAAGTATAATAATACTCCATAATACACGCAATCATTTAAGTGACCGAAAGTGCATCGAATTTCATAGGAAAAGCAAAGTTTAAAAAAGGGAAACTCATAGAAAAAGCAAAGCTTTAAAAAGGAAACCCCCGTTAAAATGGAATATAAATTCTCAAAAAAAATAATCCAGATGTAGGAAATCCCCCGTTTGTAAAATGACTCCAAATCATAGCAATCTAGTTTCTTTGTTTATCATTTGATATTTGAGATCCATAAATATTGTATCCATAAATTCCAGTATTCGTTTTGGCTTACACAGAAATAATAGAAAAATTAAATTTCGAGTAAAAAAAAAAATTATGTCTGATAAACGCAAATTGCTTAAAAAATACATGAAATGTCTGGGCGATATGAAGAAGGAGCTGATGAGGCGTCAGCTTAAGAAGACCCTACACACCCACATGAAGACTTTGAACGAATTGGAATGCGAGTTAAACCGACGGGGAGGCAATATTAGTGGTAGTGGTAGTGGTGGTGGTGGCAAACGTGGGCGGATCTGTGATTCAGCGAATCTGCCGCACCCAAAGATCTTGGAGGAGTACACCATACCATTCTGTCGTTTAAGTGAGTCAAAAAGAAAGAAGAAAACTCTTCTAGAGGAATAATTTTCTCGAATTTTTACAGGTGAAGACGCCAGGCAACTGCTAGAGTGTGCTCTGGCCGCTCGCATGGAGGCCTATGTGCCCTACAGCAAGTTTAAAGTGGGCGCCTCATTTCGTTCCAAGTGCGGCAATGTATATTCCGGTTGTAACATTGAGAATGTGGCCTTTACGCCGGGTTGCTGTGCCGAGCGCACCGCTCTAGCCAAGGGTGTGAGCGACGGACAACTGACGTACACTGGGGGTGCAGTGGTGGCTTATCATCCAAAGGGTTTCACCATGCCATGCGGTGTGTGCCGTCAGTTTATACGGGAGTTTGCCTGCAGGGATTTCCCGATCTACGTAGCCAAGGCCCCGTGCCCGGACACAGAGAACAAAATACCGGCCATTGAGGACGAAGACGAGGTGTTGGTCACGTCTGTGTATCGCCTCCTGCCCCACAGCTTCAGCACATTCGAATAAAGCAGTAACTTTAATCGCGAACATAAATTTGATTGCATTGAATTGATAGATTCTTAAACATATTTCACTACTGGTTCCCCCGAACCATATATGGCATACTCGCTCTTCTTGGCGAACGGTGTGATGGCCTCGTACACCAGGTCGGGCTTCACTTCTAACTTGAATTCCATGGCGCGGAACTGCGGATCGGTGAAGTTGTCGCGCACTTCTGTGTTCATGCCCCTATGGGGCACCGCTTTGGTTGTGTTCTGGAACTCGCAACGTCGCTTGGGACAGTCCTTTGCCGGCAAATCATCGCACATTGTAGCATCCGGGAATCGAGCGACCTTCTTCGATGGCGTATACTGTTCGGACCAGTTCCAGAATGTCACATTATCGTGGGCAGCAATTCCACCAGTCAGCTGATTCGGGGGATATCGCACGTACGAGAGATTGTAGGTGGTGGCCGAGGGATCCGTGTACTTGATATAACCAATCTTGGAGCGATCGATAATCAGTTTGGTGGCCTCCACAGGCGTTTGCAAGGGTATAGGTATGGGATCGAGCTCTTTTGGCAATATTTTCTCCACAAAAGTATCCTGGGTCACGCTGCTTATGGGTTTTATTTTGCGCTTAATAAAGCGTAAGTTTCCCTGCTCGAAGGGCTTCATGTACTGGCTTTTCATGTTGAGCGAAGGATTGCGCAAAACATTGGGATCGCCATACTAAAGAAGTCAACAACGGTGGTTTATTATCCTTAGTAAGGCAGTTGCTAGAAAACCCACTCACCTGCCACTCATAATTGTCTTTATATTCGCTTGTTAGTTTGGCATGGATAAGGGGATCCCGCACATAAGTGTTGTGGCTACAGATTTTGGCATTCAGTTTGTTGTCCATCCGCAGGTCCGTGATATGCCGATGGCCGCGATACGTCGCGGTACGCATATCCGGCACACTTGTGCTGGCCGGCTGCTTATAATCGTAACAACCGAAATCATCCATGGCTAAAGGGATTTGTCAACTAAAAACTAAACAGAATATAGCGAAAACAATTTTGAAGCGCCTTTGAAGCACGAGTGTTCTTCTTGTTAAGCTAAATTTTGGAACGTATTTTGCTGTTGCCAGGGGCTACCGGTTCCAAGCAATGGCCCTTACAAATAAAATATACGATACAATTATTGACAGATAACAAACAGCCGGCGTTTTTCTGTACAATAATACATATATAATAATTCACGTTTTTTATTCAGTTTTTCAATACAATAGAGATATATGTTTGTTTTAGTTCATAGAGGAATGCTCGTTAGACAAATATAAAAGCGCTCTGTTTCACAAAACAAATAGAATATTCGTTAATACAATACAAATAAAAGGGAGCTGTGTATGTCGACAGCGATCCTTGGGCTATACGATACAGATACTGCTGCCCGTATAATAATAAACTGTTTGCTTAGCAATTAAACAATTGATTTACTTCATCTTCAATGTGGGGGGGATGCGTGGCGATGTGAAAACAATGTGCGGATGACTCTTAGCCAATGCCCCGCTCTCCTCAGGCAATCTCCTTGATAGAGAGCAGCGATTGACGCAGATATTCATATTGGGTTTTGGCATGCTTTATTTCCAGTTCCGAGAGCTCCACGAGACTGTAAATAAGAGCGGTTTGCAATCAATTTTCGAAGTACTCAATTGCAAAATCGAAATTTTCCTTATTCAATACATTGTGCTACAACAGATACTTGCCCCAATGCAA
>JAWNKY010002279.1:0-16226 GCA_035041765.1 Drosophila algonquin | reverse complement strand
CTATTAAAGAAGGGAAGGGAATGCTTTAGGTATGAATAATATAAATAATATTTAGTATAGTAGATGTTACTGTATTTTGCACATATTTACAATTTTTGATGAATTTAACATATAAATGCCGTTACCCATTTTCAGTCTTTATAACAAGGCCAAAAACCATAAAGATGTTAGTTTCTGCAATAATTGGTGCCTAGTAAAACAAACTTTTCTTAGATTCTATAACATCCTTTCGTAGAGGGTAATGTTTCTACGGCGAATTACGTGAGGGTGAAATATTACGTGATACGTAAGGAAACGTAAGTGAGAGTACACAAGGGCGCAGTCGCCGTCGGCTGTTTTCTCTCTGTCTCTCCTACACACACATACACACATATGCCCGCGTTGTTCGAATTTCGAATTGCAAGAGTGAGAAAGATATATCCTGTCGAAATGACAACAGCGCAGTCGCCGCCGGTTGTTTTCTCTCTGTCTCTCCTTGCTACATATGTACATACATATGCATAGATAACGCATACCATATGATGGTTCAATTTGTCAGAGTTAGAGACGGGCAAATCGAAGAAACACGACGAAGAATAATCATAATAAATAATGCAAAAGACAGAAGATTTATTTTTCACCCGAGTTTATTGTAACGTGTGCATAGGCACATAAATTATATAAATAAGTTCTCTCCCTCAGCATGTTGGGAAAGTATGACAGTAAAATCTGTATGAACCCATTTATTACCTATCTATATGTCATTAATATTCATAGTCCTGGATGAAATATATTTTCAGTGCAATTTAAGTTTCTTTAGTGTGATCAAATATTTTATTTTATATTACATACCATACAATTAAATATACATTTGTGTATATATAGTACATACTGTAGAATACTTATGTTTCTACAAATATATGTACATATATGTACTCGTATATCAAATAAAAATTATTCCAATGTGAGTCATGTATGATATATGTATATTAGGTACATATGTATATCTACACATGTATATCCGCTCATTATATTAGTATATTCTATATTAAACAAAGTTAGCATCTAAAGCTTGAAAAATAACAATTATTCTGGTATTATAAGAAAAGCTCTAAAAATGCTAATGTGAAGGGTGGCGCGAGTACAAAAATCAAAACAAAGTTGCGAGAGCACAAATTTCAGTTGGGCGCACATACACACATGCAAACACGCTGAGTACGTGAGAATCCATGTGGACACATGCACTCTCACGACCCTCTCACGACTCTCTCGGGAACACATACACACTTGCAAAAACGCAAAGTACGTGAGAATACATGTGCACACATACACTCTCACGACTCGTCGGGTAGCTGATGCCTGCCCTGTTGGTGCGACCAAATTCAGTGTATGGAGTGTCGTGTCTATATATTGTATGGTTAGTGGTGTGTGGGTGGGTGGGTTTTGTTTGCACATTAATTAACACACGCACACACTGCTTGATACCTCGAATGCATGCGTGTGTGTGTGTACTTGTACTGCTTTATTTTCATCTTATCACAAAAGTTTACTCACAATCGGGAAATTTCAATCAATAATATAGTAGCGCTCGAGGCCCATATTAATTAGTGAGTGACTGTATTTGGTGGTTTGTTGTACGTACTTTAGTTGTAATAATGCCGTCGCCGTCAGAGTCATTGTCCAGCCCCACGAATCACGAGCACCAGAGGCAGCCATCGGAGGACATTACCGTGGCCATGAGTGGAGTACCAGAACGTTTGCCGCCCGTCAACAAGGATGATAATCGCTATCCCTACTGCATTGTGTGGACCCCGATCCCAGTATTGACATGGATCTTTCCCATGATTGGTCACATGGGCATTTGCACATCCAATGGGGTGATACGCGACTTTGCCGGCGCATATTTTGTTTCCGAGGACCAGATGGCATTTGGAAATCCAACGCGCTACCTGCGCCTGCACCCGAAGTACGCTCAGGGCGGAACAAATGCCTGGGACGAGGCCGTGTCCAAGGCCTCCGTTCTGTACGGAACCAGGATACACAACATTTTCTGCGACAACTGTCACTCGCATGTAGCAACGGCCCTCAACAACATGCGCTATAAGAACAGCACCAGCTGGAACATGATCATCCTCAGCATGTGGCTCTTTGTCTGCGGCCGCTACACTAGTATCTGGGGTATCCTCAAGACGTGGCTGCCGTTTGCCATCCTCGTCACGATTATCACTCTGCTGGCGGTTTACTTTTAGAGAGGGCTGGGCGGGCGTCTTTCCAATGGTTATTCTAATTGTTATTGCTATGCCTAAGATATCTTTTATTTGTATTTCCTTTGTAGTTACAAAATAAATGTACTTTAACGTTAGTTAAACAATCTGCTATGACTCAGCTTTCATTTTGGCACATATGCGTACGCACGTACGGGAGATTAATTTTCGACAGCTTTTGTGATTTCGTCGGCGTGCTCAAGCAGTTTTTTCCACTGCAGTATCGACAAGCAGATCCCTTTCTTGCCCGGCAATGTTTCACCGTTCTTTTCGTAAAACTCACGGATGTCGACCATTTTGCGGCCACGGAACTCGTTGATGCGTACCTGACGCATTTTCTCCAGCGTCCAGGTGGTGGCCTCCCCATCTCCGCCTCCACCAGAGGCTGGCTTTTTGGCCGCCGCTGCAGGAGCTGATTCCTTGGCTTTCTTGCTTGCCGGCTGATTGCGCTGTGTGGCATAAAAACTGTTTAAAAACATATTTATTAATTGATCAATGGCTAACATACGTCATCGGGGCCGCTGTCACTACCGGACGACGAGGATTCTTGCTTCTTCTTTATTTTCGGCATAGTTTGTTGATTTGATTTTATTCAGTGATCTGAAATGAAAATTTTTAATAGATCCCGACGCGTGAAAAATTCGCGCTAGTTTGGGTGGTAGTGTTGAAAAATACCAAAGGCATAAAAGTAGTGTGGCAAAATTAGCCGAAATCAGAAATGCTGCCAAATCAGCGGTTTTAGCATTTTTCAAATTTATATACGGAAAAACTTATATATAGGAAAATAGGAAAAGAGCATGGAATCCCTAATATTTTGAATACCTAATAAAAAAAAGAGGTATCATTTATTTGTGGGAGCGTGTTTTTGATACATTTTTAGCTTGAATTTAGAGTTTTAATAAAACTAGCAACTTTACTATAAAATATTGGCGACACTGGCAATCAGTGCTCTTAAGCGCATTACCGCACCGGCGTCACTTCGGAAGGCGCATTTTCGTGGTACCTTTTTTTTCATCTGCAATCTTGCAACGACGGCTTTGTCTGTGTCTATTCAAATAAACAACTAGCCTACCAAACTGCTGCTTCTCTTCTACATTTTTGCTTAACAAACACAAGTGGTGAGTGTAGAAATTGTTAGGATTCGCAGCTGAACTTCTTTTTTTTTTCGCCCGCATTTTTGCTTTTGCGAGCCTGTACGTGTGTGTTTGTGCGCGCGTGTGTTCTCACAGTTTCGTTTTCTATTAAAAAGTACGAATAACATTACAAATATGGGCAAAAAATCGGAAAATCCTGAAAACGCCGAAGGCCCCCAGTCCGACGAGGAGGAGGAGGAGGAGTATGCCGTGGAGAAGATCCTGGATCGTCGCGTACGCAAGGGAAAGGTGAGTGCCGCCTCCGATAGTCCCCTCAAGCCCCTTTAGATGTTGAGCTGCTGTCTTCAACGGGTTGTGTTTTTCGAAGGTTGAGTACTACCTGAAGTGGAAGGGCTATGCCGAGACGGAGAACACATGGGAGCCAGAAAGCAACCTCGACTGCCAAGATCTGATACAGCAGTACGAATTGAGCCGCAAGGATGAGGTATGTATCTGTGGCTTTGTTTCGACTTACCAGCGGGCGGGGTACAGTTGCGTTTGCAGACTCTAAAGCAGCATTCGTTTCTTGTTTGTTGTAACAGGAGAAGGCGGGGGGCCAAGAAAGGAGCGTCCCAGCAGCAGTGCAAGAAAGGAAGGACGTAGCTCCACCGGCACCGGTGTGCCAGCGAGCAAACGAAAATCTGAGGAGCCGTCAAGTAAGTGGCCCCACCATACGAAATACAAATGGAATTTTTTAAATAATAATTGTGTCCAATAGCGCCCAATGGCAAAGCAAAACGCACAGAGTCTGACCAGGATAGCAACGACTCGAACGGATCTACCACCACGGGCTTTGATCGCGGCCAGGAGGCGGAAAAAATATTGGGGGCATCCGACAACAATGGTCGTCTCACATTCCTAATTCAGTTCAAGGGAGTCGATCAGGCCGAGATGGTGCCATCGTCAATAGCCAACGTGAAGATACCCCAAATGGTGATCTCCTTTTATGAGGAGCGCCTCTCCTGGTACTCTGACAACGAGGACTAGCCTCTCCATCGGTTACCCGAAGCGTGTGACCCATGAGTAGATGCATCGAGTACATAATATTAAAACATACTTAGTTACGTAGTTTAATCTCAAGGGCCACACTCCCTTTTCATTTGAGATATACCGAAACGCGAGACAAGCACTTCAACATGCGATCATTGGTCTCTTCATTTTAAAAAGATTAAACTTTATTTCTAATAAATGAAATCAATAAACGCCAACTTATGTTCTAAACGATCAGGAAAATTCAATATATATCTGTATGCGGGTCCTTAACTGCCTCGAGGTCTGGGTTTTGCCATGTGGTTTCCATATGGAAGGCAGAGTTTCTGATTTTTACCTGATTTATTCCTTTTGCACAACGTATTTCTATTGGTTCCAATGAAATGTTACATCCTTAAACAGTGGTCGGCACGGCCCTATCGAAGTAGTGTAGTAAAAGTCTGCTGCTGCGCTGCCGCTCACGGACAATATAAAATGGCAGTAAGCCTTCGTTTGGCTTCGACAATGTGTCTTCGGCTCTTGGTATCTCGCTTTTTCCAGTGTAAAGCAATAAACCGATTTCACCAGCAGGCATGTTCGGGTTTTTGCTACACACACCAGCACACAGCAGAACAACTTGAGTAAATGCGTGCCGAGCACTGCCTCAAAAGAATTGTGTGCTAAAATTTTATTACAGCGAATCAACGTGCCCCAATGGTACTGGCAACGAATTAACTATTCATTCTCCTACATTAAGCATTCAACAACTTGTTGGCCACATTACATTCCGAGTTCTCTAGGACATTGCCACAGCAGGACCAGTGACGGCGTCCTGGGTGCCCCGCATGACCATGCCCGCAGCCACTGTAGCCGGGCATTCGTCCTTCGCAGCTGCACTTCACACTCCTGCTTCCCTTGCCCGAACAGAAGGAGCAGCAGTGATAGATGCCAGTGTGCGGACGCACTTGCCTGGCCTGGAACGTGAAGGGGCTGTTCTTGATGGGCCGCTCATTGATGGTGATCGTGAGGATCAGGGTGCCCTGAGAGTCAGGCGTGAAGGAGATGTTGTAGGTGCCATCACGGTTGTCCGACACATCGATGGGCAAAAACTTCGAGGTGGAGTCCTTGTACTTGATCATGCAATTGATCTGCAGGCCACCATGACAGAGGGAAACGCCATCCGCATCACGCGAGTGCAGCAGGAGATCGGCTTTCTTGTGGAGTCGCAGCTGGGAAAAGCCCTCCCACTCCAAAGTGCACAGCGATGGCTCTACCACCTGCATGGTAATGATGCCATAGAGAGGTATATCCCGCTGATCCTTGGTAGCTGGTGCCCGAATCTTGGGGAGAAAATGCAGCGAGTCGGAGATCTTGGGATCGACGGGTGGCTTGAATTGCTGGCAAAACTCGAAACGTTTCAGAAGGATTCCCACAAAACTGAGTATCTCCGCATCGGCACCGATCTCGCACAGCTCCTGACTGAAGCGTACAGCATCCATGGCCTCCTGAGTGCGTTTTTCTAGGGGATTATCTTGGTTAGAGATACTAAAATGGTAGTCTGAAGGACAATTTCTCACCCAAATCCAACTGCTGCTTGAGTATAATCTCCACTTTGGACTCCCTCGCGCGACTAATCTGCTGGAGTAGTGTCCGGCGATGCACTTCGACCGCTTCGAAGTAACCCTGCATATGTCGCTCCACCTGGCTCTGTATATCATCGCATCTGGCATTGATGCCCCTGGCTATATCGTTTAGCCGCTCGATCGAGTGCTCGGCATACTGGCACAGCGGACGCGTCTGATCGGTGGCTTCTCTTAGAAGCTTACCCTGCTGCCCAATGGCCCGGGCAATGTTCTCGTGACGATGGCCCTTGTGTAGCAGTACCAGGCAGTCCGTGCAGGCCAACTGCCGACACACCACACAGAAGGCCTTCAGCTCAAAGTTGGTGTGGAGGCCACACTTTAAGACCAGCTTGCTGCTGTCCCCCAGTCCCAGCTGCTGTTGCTTTTGCTTGCGGGCGCGCCTTAGCTCCAGAATGCTTCTCATACGATGGTTGGCTGTAGAGCGCTGCCGTTCGTGGGACTCTTTGCAGAGGGAGCACAGGTTGAGGGTGCAACTGATGCAGTGGTAGGTGGCCTGGAAAAGCGGAGTATTAGTATTATCTCCAACGAAATCTATTTTTTCGTACACTAATCTCATCGCTGCAAAGGGAACACCACACACGCGAGATGACATCTTCGCCCGCTTGTAGTCTCAACACTTCGATGCGCCTCACCAGCAGATAATTCTGTGGCAGCAGACGCACACCACCCAGGGGCACGTCCGTGGGGTACTGACAGACATGGCAGCGTATACAGCGAGGGGCAATGTCGCTGACAAAGCTACCCGTGAAGCGGGTGCTAAAGGAACTGGTGGATCGCTTGCCATCGCTCTTGGACTGTGGAAAGGAGGAGAAAAAGTAGCGTAGAAGAAGGAGCAGTGCTTCGCAGGACTTACCCTAACCACCAAGCGATCCATGGACTTTTTGCGCCTCAGACTGAAGCTGGCTCCACGCTGCCTGGCAGGGGAGACCGTCGCCAGCTCTGCAGTCGATCCGCCCATCTCCGAGCGCAGGCTGTAGTTCGAGGGGTCCAGAGCCTCGCTCTGGGACTGGTCCCATGTAGCGGAGGCCTCCTCCTTGAAGTTCTCATTGACCAGACACTGCAGGCAGAAGGAGTGCAGGCAGTGCAGAGTCCGCGGATCCGTGTAGACATCCATGCAGATGGCGCACTTGAGATCGTCCGTGAAGGTGACCAATGATGTCCCTGGCGGAGTACTGGGTCTCAGGGTGATGCTGGGTGAGGGCGAGGGCGTGATGGCAGGCGAGTTAGAGCGACTTCTGTTCATTGGACTATGTGCATTGTAGATCTCTAGAGTGGGTGGCCGTGCGATACCACCCTCCACGGAAGGAAGTAGCAGTCGCGGCAGCATCTCCTGCCTGGGCTGTGAGGTGTCCGGCGTTGGTGGCGACACCCTCAGCTCGGGGGAGGCCTTCAGGCACAGCAATCGCTTGGGATGCAGCTGCTCCTTGGCTCTAACGATCTGTGGCTGGGCCACGGTCACATTGCTCGCCTGGCTGCTGCTGCTGCTGCTCTGCACGGACACGGACGAGGCACCGCTCAAGATGTTGTCCAGCAGGGACTCTGGCGAGGTGGAACTTCCACCTCCCCCGCCGGCCAGGCTGCTGCTGGGCTCGCTCCCACTGTCCGGCACTTGGGCTTCCTCCAGGGGTATCTCCGTCAGCGTGGGTTGGACGGGCGCTGGCAATCCCAGTGTCCTCGAGCGTCGGATGCAGGTGCTCAGCTCCAGTTTGGGCACTGTTGGGGTGTCCGCCGAGCTGCCCTCCACTTTGGGTGAAATGGTGAAGGTGAACAGCTGGGGAGCCGACTTACGACGCACTGCCTCGGCAATGGGCACGGCCTGTAGGTGCTGCCCCTGTCCCTGTCCCAGTCCCTGGGGGTTCTTTCGCAGGGAAATCTTTGAGGGGGTTAGCTTAAGCATCAGCTTGCTATGCCCCCCAGTCGGTGGTGTTGGCGCTGGAGCCACTGCTGGTGGAAGAATAGCCTTGGCTCCATTCTCCCCCTCCATACGCTCATAGTCAATGATTGGGGGGCTGCCGCTCTTCGTGGAGACGCTCGACTTTCGCTTGAAGATGGGTTTTATGTGGCGCTCGGAGTTGCTCATGGCATTGGCTTATACAAACCTATCCCTGTCGGTTCCAGGTCTACTTCTGTATCCGCCACATCAGACCCGCTGCGTGTTCCCCGTGTGACTGCTGGACTCTGGGGCTGGGCCGGTCCGGGCGGCGTGAGGTTTTTCTTTAATCCAATTAGATTTGGCCCGCAACAATGGAATTGTACGTACGGGTCAAAGATGCAAATGAGGAAAACACGTCTGCCATTGACAATTGTGCAATCGTCTGTTGTAGTTGCTCATTGGAAACAGTGCTATTCGTAGTTTATTCATGCCCTCAACTGGCTCTATCGATTGACTGTCTTTTTCCATAACTAATATTCCACCAACAAACAATCAAATACTATAAAATTACAAGATGGTGGCATTGCGAAAGATTTCAATAGACGCTTTATGGGGCGGAAGCGATGTCGATTTTTGTCCCTTATTTCACTTTGTAGAATATTATGACACTTTCTAAGAAAGCGCCACGTGCAACAGTTCTCATCGTTTTTTTCTACTCTGCTTATATGTACATATGTAGTGGTGTAAAATATAATACGGAGACTTGCCTATTTTTGTGCAAAATCTCTATAAAACTACTATTTTCATTCATTTTGAAGTCATCTGCATTTTTATACCAGGTACTCGAACAGTATAGGACTTTATATTATATTTTCGGTGATAGTGGATGTGAGCCATGCTCGGAAGGAAGCGTTTCCGACCAGAAAGATTGCCGAATCTATATCAGATCGGATCGGATCATTATTATAGCCAGAAGGAACAAGTGAAATTTCAGTTGCTCTGTCTCTCTCTCTCACACACTTCCCCGTGCAAATTATTATATATATATATGTATGTATATAATATGTATATATTAATATTAATATTAACATACAAATTTAAAGAAAATATAAAAAAGCCGAAGTGTAGTGATGACATCTTTTTGATATTTCATAGTTCTTATATTATATTTTATATAATCGTTTTTCTACGAGTTGTTTGGTATCAAAACTATTCTTTCAATATACATATAGGATAAGAAGGCAGGTCCCCAGCAGTGGGCAGAGGGGCCAAAACCAACCCAGACTTTAAATCATATTCATGTTCGAAAGACAGACCAAAAATAACTTTGGAGAATGTAAATGCAATCATGTTGAAAGCTTAATTACAACCAGAAAATGGCAAAATCCCTTTAAGTTAAGCAGCTTTTAATATAACATAATTCTCTGGTAGTAAAGCTCACATAGGGTAAATGATGCTTGGGACTGAAACAAAGGAAAGTTTAAGATTACACCATTCCCATATCCGTTCAATTCCCCCTTCAAACCCCTTCAGCATAATGCCTGTTATCATACGCTGATCGGGCTGACCAACAGACTTGCATGGCCATTAACAGAGAGGGATAGAGAGTGACAGAGAGCTGATTAAAACTCACGCGAAGCTTTCTCTCACTCACTCTCACTCTCTCTCTGGGTGTTGGGTGGGAGAGAGGAAGAGCTTTTGCGTGTATATTTGCTGTTGTATTTAACAGCTGTCCCACCAGCCCATCGGGTGCAGTTCGGAAAGCAAAGTGGATTCGGGTTGTCGTGGGTTGCTGTTTTCGTTCGCGGTGCTTTTCTGTGTGGAATATTTCATTTATTTTCGACCTGGCTTCCAGAGAATCAGCGAAAACGCAAACGCATAGAATGTGCCGTATGAACTTTCATTTCACTTTCAATTTCCTCGTCGAGCGTTCCATTTTTGTGTGATTTATTGCGTGAGAAAGTGCTGTAATGTGTATTTTCGAAACCATGCCAAAATAGAGACGTTCCGAAACTGTAACCGAACGACCCTTTTCTCTGCCACAGTACGTTGTGTGTTGGTGTTTTATCGTGGATTGCTTTTGTTGTTGATATTCGTAAGCGACGCACAATTCTGTTGCTGTTGTAGCGGCGTTTTTTTGCTTTGCTCCAGTTCCAGTTAACAAAAGCTTCGAGTACACCCCCAACCAACAATCCGTTACCGGTATAAGCAGAAGCGCCATGGAAGCGGTACGTATCTCCCCCTCACACCTTCAATCAAAACCCCGAAATACCAAATCTGAACGCGTAAATATGCAAAATGATACCCATGTGTTGTTGTCTGTCATTATATATCAGCCAGCCAGAAAGGGAGAGAGACGAGGGCATCTGTTACAAAGTCCAGAAGCGATAATGCTGCGGGGCATTGCGTAAAAGGTTAAAGTCTCTGAGATTGGGCTCTAACCGTGTGTGAGCCATTATTGCTTTGATACGATTTCTGGTTTTTTAGCTTATAGACCAAAGTTCTTAATGGGTATACTCTATCCGTAAAGATATAATGTCTACATATTCTTATGGGGCCGTAAAGGAACATATCTATAACTTAATATATGTTTTATCTTCTCACAAATGTTGAAATTTTATTGACAAGGGTATAATTCTATACTAAAAGAGTCGTGTAGAATAGACAATTGTTGGACTGGCTGAGATTCTGGCAGGGAGAAGCTCCCTAATAACAATCCCTTTCTCCCCTAAGAAACCTTTAAATTATATTAAATTAAAGTTCATACCAGAACTTTCCATATATTCCAAAAGAAAAATGCTCCTTTAAATAGACAGAGCATCGCTTAGTCTCCCAAAACCTCAATATTTTTCAATATTTCCTCCATAAGCCATGTAGAACTCAGTTACCACATAATCATTTGTCTGGGAAGTTTTATCTCCATTCCGCGCACCTGTACACACAATAAAAATAAAGCAAGATTTCGAATCTCGATTTGCAGTTGTAATAGCACCCCCCATATCAAATAACAAACAACACTTTTATTGCAGTTGGAGAGAAACAATGCAAATAGCTATAGATTCGGCACCATCGACTATATAGTATTCCTGGGCATGATTGTGTTCTCCACAACAACTGGAATATATTTCGGATGCATTAAGTGAGTAATGAACCCCATAATCCTCATCAATCTCTTAACGGAATGACTAATTATAGGAAGAGTAAGTCGAAGCTAGAGGAGACGGAACCCGCTTTGCCTACAACAACGCCAGTGGAGCAAAGGAAACATGATTTTGGTTCCGAAAAGATGAGCGAGTATTTGCTGGGATCACGGAATCTCAAAGTGTTCCCCGTTGCCATGAGTCTGATAGCCAGGTGAGAGACCTACCTTAATGATTCCTTTCACATATGTACGAGTATGTATGCTCCATCTAATCTCTGTACTTTTATTTCCAGCTATATATCGGGTGTTACGATACTGGGGACCACATCAGAAATCTACAATTATGGCACGCAGTATTGGTTTATAGCCATCGCAATTGTGCTGCAGGGTATTGCTGTCTCCTATATCTATATACCGGTATTTTGTGCTCTACAAGTCGGCTCTTCCTATGAGGTACTATATCCATAAATAATCAAAGTGTTTCGGTTAGGTTCTGACACTGATAAGCAAGAGAAAATACTCATTAGTAGTGTGACATATGTCGCTCGTACTGTGTTTTTTCCCCCATTTTTTTGTGTACACTCAATGGGGGAAACGACGGCATTTTAATTAACTGAAAAGCTGAAGACCGTTTCAGATTGTTCCAGGGTTCTATCTGGACTTTGCTCTCGGCCACTTGTTGCGTCCGTATAGCGTCGTCGTCTCAATGGGTCTCCGATATGATTAATTACAAAGTCGCTTTTGCTGCCACTTGACAACTGTCCGGCTGTTTGTTGTTTTTTTGTTTGTGCCCTAGAGCAATTACTTGCTAAAGAACAGTAAAACTCTCTCCACATGACTGGCTTTTGGGCTTGCATGCACGTTAATTTAACTGAACAGTGAACACTGGACACTGGCTTACGGTTAGCGTTGATTGCCAGGCAATCACAGAGGTAGTATTATAATGATATACCCTAACCATTCAGGTGCACACATTGTAATCTCTCTAATAATATACCTATTTGCATATTATTCTCTCCCTGTGAGAACTATTCGAATTATTCTTGACTCTAAAACTTGAACAATTTATTCCATTTGTGTCTTCTAAAGCAATCATTACAATCTCTGAAATTGTATATCATTTTCTTTTTACAAAATCGCACAATTTCCATGTATGACCTTCACAACTTATAAAGTAAACTATCATAATCTGTGGAATTTTCTCCTAAAAATTAAGGACCCAAGAATTTTCCCTTCAGCTTCAATCCGGCGCCAAATTGGGTACTCTTAATAGCTACCATATCATTGACCTGGTATTCTCTTTCTGGCTTCCGGGACTTGTTGAATGACTTGCGATTTGCATTTTGTATCTATGCTATGTTCTCCTTGGCTATCTAGCGAATCTCTTCTTCTCCTGCTGCCGCTCTAAGATATACTCCTCCTCTATCAGCTTTTCTGTGATACTTTGTCCTCATATGTATTCCCGCCAATATCTTAAATGGAGATATCTTGGTACTTTTCGAAGGAGTACCCTACCAACATGCTTGTATTAGGCTTTCGGACCTCCTGCGCAAACCTTGGTTACTACAACTACCACGTCGCAATGAACATAGGGTATTGCCCTTCTGATCGAACAGCTTCAAAACAGGAGACAAAATAAATAAACGTTCAACTGATTGATCTGATTGATTCTTCACATATTCTAAAAAGAACATCCTTCTTGAACTTGTTTCCGTCTCTCGGAATTGAAATGTTTTTAATTCCCGAAGTTTTCTCCTTAGATGGACTTGTCGTTGAATTCTCTGTACCCCAATCTTTCTTGGCGACAAACACTATGACGAACTATTCTCTCCTTTAACCGATCCTTGATCTGCCTATCAACTTTCTCATTGCCCCGTAAGGTAGACGTCTAGGTCTTTGACGGACTGGTACTTCATCCGTCAATATTATCTTCATTTCAACAGGGCTGTTTTCTGGTTTAACGGGATTATAATTTTATACCAATCTGCCTCTTATTGACCTTACCACTACAACTGAAAAAATCTTCCTGTAA
Source organism: Drosophila algonquin (assembly GCA_035041765.1). Lineage (NCBI taxonomy): Eukaryota > Metazoa > Arthropoda > Insecta > Diptera > Drosophilidae > Drosophila > Drosophila algonquin. The sequence continues at coordinate 3,191 of JAWNKY010002279.1, read as the reverse complement.
ACTTTCTCGCTCATGGTACAAATATCGCTGCCGAAATAAAACAATGTATTGATTTCTTCATTACCAATTTCGATGTTCTTAAAAGTCCAATTAGAAATGGTCTGAGAAAATTGCTGGTCATTTGACATTTTCTTCCCCGTTTCCATTCGTGGACCTTTTGCCCCGAATTGATTTGCCTTGCACTTTGGATGAAAACGAATGGTGTCGTTTCAGTCCTCTTTGCTCTTTACTTTCGTCGTTGCCTTCTTTCTCTTCGTTTGCCGTGCACTTTGGATGAAAACGAATGGTGTCGTTTCAGTCCGCTTTGCTCTTTACTTTCGTCGTTGCCTTCTTTCTCTTTTCGTTTACCTTGCTACATTCTAAGCCTCATTTGTAGTATTTTACAATTTTCACATTCACTTGTGGTTATATTCCGGATGAGCCTCCAAAACTGTAATGAGTTCCCTGCAAGTGAGTAAAAGTCTGCTCCAGAAACTCCGTTAATAAAAGCAAGTAACGTCGTCGTATTGTTCAATGGAATACAATTGTTGAATAAGTTTAAAATGTAAAGTTAAAGTTTTCTATTGCTCGTTCACACACGACTTTTCGCTTCCGAAGTCAAACTTTCTTTCTATATTTAACTTTCTTTTGTCCTTTCTTTACTTTTACAGTATCTGGAGATGCGTTTCCATTCGGTTATTCGAAGCATAGCATCTTTTATGTTCATTTTGGATGAGGTACAGCACACACACTGATTCCTTGAATTATCTTTTGATCAATCTTAACACCATTTTAGATCCTGTTTTTGCCCTTCATTGTCTATGTGCCAGCCTTGGCACTGAATCAGGGTAAGGATATATCTTTAAAATCTGCTGAAAGACTTCTTTAATCATTGATTAATCTCACCTTAACAGTGTCTGGAATCAATCTGCATGTCATAGCAGTGGTGATCGTAGTTGTTTGCGTTTTCTATACTTTTGTGGTAAGATATTTTGAATTTTTTCGTTATTCTTTTTTTTCTAATATGTATCTAAAATTCCACTCCTTAGGGCGGCATCAAGGCTGTGGTCCATACAGATGCCTGGCAGGTGCTGGTCATGTTCCTCTCCGTTCTGGCTGTAGCCGTTTTGGCCACCTATTATGCCGACGGTTGGGATGCCCTGTTCGATGACGCCTCGAAGGGAGGTCGTCTGATCTTTACCAACACGAATCCCTCGCCATATGTGCGGCACACTGTCTGGAGCGTGCTCATTGGTGGCTTCTCCTACTGGACCTCTTTCAATGCGGTGAATCAGACAATGGTGCAGCGCTACATGTCACTGCCTTCGCTGAAAAAGGCTCGTGCTTCGATGGCCATATTTACTATAGGAGTGGCTGCCTTTGTCTCTGTCTGCTGCTATGTGGGTCTGCTGATCTTTGAGAAATACAAGGACTGTGATCCGCTGAGTTCTGGTTTGATTACGGTGAGAAATCAATCGGGGAATCATTTAAAGTATTTTTTTTAATTTTTGTCTCTATCCGTAGCACGACGATCAACTGTTGCCCCTCTTTGTGGTCCAGAGTGTGGGTCACATCTATGGAATGCCAGGACTCTTTATAGCTGGTATTTTTGGAGCTGCTTTGAGTTCCCTTTCGGTGGTGCTAAACTCGACTTCCCTGGTCATACTAGAGGACATTGTGCGAGGCTGCTTCAAGATGAAGCCCAGCGAAAGGGCCTCCACTATATTGGTCAAATCTACGATCGTCGTCCTAGGCTTTGTGGCACTCTCTTTGGTGTTTGTCCTCGAGCAACTGAGTGGAATTCTGAGCATTTGCACCTCAATGACGGCCATTGCAGCGGGCACAACCTTCGGTCTGTTTACGCTTGGGATGCTCGTTCCCTGGGCAAATACAGTGGGCACTGCTGTTGGGGGAATAGCCAGTGCTCTGCTCGCGGGATGGATATCCTTTGGCACACAGTTTACCATTGCAGCGGGAGAACTTAATTCCCAGAAGCTGCCCATATCCGTGGAGGGATGTGAGGGTAATGTCACGGTGCCACAGAATATTTGGGTGGATGAGGAGCAAGTGTTTCCCCTGTATCGGCTGTCCTATCACTGGATAAATCCCATTGGTGTGGCCACTGCCATTCTTGTGGGTGCTGTCGTCTCCCTGCTGACCAAACCAACGGATATGAAGAGTCTAGATCCGGATGTGATATCACCTGTGATTCATAGGTAGCTATAAAAACAAAAGTATTTGTTGGGAGGTTTTAAATGATTGTTATCCGTTGCAGATTCCTGCCTAAAGAGTGCTTTGAAGGTCGCAATCTCCATGCGCAGGCGCACAAGAACCTCCTCAATAGCAGCACATGAGTGCCAAAAACGATACAAAAAATTGTTCGAAATCCCTAATCCGGCATTGAATTCCAAACAATTTTGTTGTTAATCGTTAGTTTGTAGTTACACCTTAAACCTAAACGTAGAAATAATCTAGTACAAACCGAAGTACAGGAACCGATGAATCTGCATAAAGATAGAGGGATGACTGTAGGAGTATCGTATCCCCCCTACAGACACAACTCCTAAATGCATAATCGTTTACATATTATACTGTATAGTACATATTATCTGTATTATAAATTAGCTTTATTTAATGGTTTTTTCCGGTTTTGATTCCATTTTCCAGTTTTGTAAGCATTATTCTCAGATTTTGTTTTTTTTTTGTCATCTTCTATTTGATCGAGCAGCAGACCTTTGTCCTTATATGTATTCCATGTGACTTTACAAGCATATAACGTCTGTGATAAAATTCAATAAATATGGATCCATACACTCGATTTTATTAGACATAGTATCTCTGGAATAAGTGAAAAAGCAGCTGGGAATGATATGAAAATCGTCGTCTGTTAATTTCCTAGAAAAATAAATTTCGAATGCCTAAAACGTAACCCCTTGGTCCTTTCTCTAGAGAAGTTACCGTAGTGGGGGCGAAGCGAGAACATAGGATCGAATCAGATAGCAGATCATTAGATTACACCCGGCAGACCTTATTTCACTCTGTATACCAGGATATCATACGTTTGTGTGGGTTTATCTTCGACGTGCCTGCCGTATTTAATGATGCTGATTACACTACTACACTACTAAATCCCTACACCTCAAGGAATACTCTCTAATAGCCTTCCTCGATATCGAGGGAGCCTTTAACAACGTCGTCCCAGGTGCCAGAGG
>JAWNKY010002278.1:0-154404 GCA_035041765.1 Drosophila algonquin | reverse complement strand
AAAATAACTCATAATAACACAAAAAAATACCCAAAACAATAACAATTATCCAAAACAACAACAACAACAACAACTAAAAGGACAACAAAAAACATGAAAAACCACACAAAAAATCAACAACAACAACACAGCAAGTGACCCGGGCAAGCCATTTTTGGCGAGAAAAACTCTAAACTTTAAATAATTAAAAAAAAAACTAGAAGCGACCGCCACAAAATTTTTTTACCAAAATTCATGATAAATCGGGGTCTATCCAGGAAAAAAATTTCGTTAAATTCTGAGAGGTAGTCCATGTATTTAACATTTACCTTAAAATATATCTGTAAAACAGATGCCTAAATTATTAACAATAATATTTGATTAACATCTCTCCCTCCATTTCTCTCTCTCTCTCTTTCGCTGTTTCCCCTTCTTTAATCTCATCTCTGAAAAAAACAAGAGAAACCATTTGCAATTGCATAAATATTTAAATAAATCTATCAGACAAATGAAAGCTCTTGTAAATATTTGTAGTCTGCTGTCGTAGACCGATACACACACACACACAGCCACACAAACAATCAATTGGCAGCTGAAATCACACACACACACACACACAGAGATAAATATAAGCCCACCCGCCCAGCCCCATACAAACACACAGACAGACAGACAGATTTTGCGGTACGCACTTTTCTGTTGCTGTTGTTGAATGGGCCATAAATGCCGGCTAAAGAAGCGCATACAAAAAACTTCAAATATAAGATAAACAAACCGGCAAAAAGATTCACCCACACACCCAAAGGCAAATCGTGGACACGGACACCCACATGTATACACTCATACTTGTCCGAGAGAAAGAGAGAGTGAGCATTAAATCCAAGAGAAGACAGTTTTTAATGCGCAAGCCCGCAAAATTCCCCATTAAAATTTCCCTCAAACAGCCAGGGGGAAATTTATTAAATTTTGGTCTAAATTATGCCTTTCTGTTTGAAGATTGTAGGCGGCAAACTGGGAGGGGGCTCTTAGCTGATCAATGCCTTCGACTGGGATATAGTTTTCAGGTACGTGGTTGGCCTTATCCGATTCCCAGAGGAAATGTTAGGAACATGTCTTCATTGAACCATGCCATTGAACTGGCAGCGAGAGTTATCATAGGACAATAATATCCAATATTTTTCAGGTAATACTTCAGTTAAAAATAGTCAAACAAATCTATGGAATGCCAGTTTTAATTTATTTAAAATGTTCAATTACATTTATGAAAGCAATTCAATTTCATTTAGAATCCAATCCTTGAAATAGACCACACTTGCATACAGTGATGGTAAACCCACATACCCACCAGAGACGACTCCCACAAGCTCGTTATTAACAGTCAGAGGGCCCCCGGAGTCCCCAAATGCTGCCGATCTACCAAAATCTCCGGCACAAATTAAATTTTCTGAAATGTTAGGATACCACAGTTTGCAAAACGACCTGGATATTATGGGAATCTCCACGCCCTGAAGAATATTAGGGTATAGAAGACCATTCTTCAAACTCAGTCCCCAACCGGTTGACCATGCCTTGGTACAATCCTCGGGTTCTTCGTCAGCCAAAGGAATACTCTGCACTTTATCATTAAATATGAGTGGTTCCCTTAATCGAATGACGGCAATGTCGTACGGGTGTAGTACAGGATGGGAAAATCCAGGGTGTTGTTTAATTGCTGCTACTTGGTGGACTGTTCCGCCTTGGCTTTGTTTTGATGAACCGACTCGAACTTGCAAATCCTTAGGCTTCACCGCTTGCACACAATGGGCAGCCGTTATAATAAAATCATTGCTGTAGATGGAACCGCCGCAATGTCGTCTGCCTTTTAGGATTAGAGACACTTGCCAAGGATGATCCTCGATGCGTGCATCCTGTCCACCTACAATGCGTTTTTCCACATGAGGCACACGCCCAGCAGACAGAAGAGTGGCCGCCACGAGTAGAAGAAAGGCTTTGATTAGCATTCTGTGCTGCGATTTGTTTAGTCTTCAATGGGTGAATGCATCCCTTTTATATGGTCTTGGCTACCATTAAAGCCAATCAATCATTTTTATATGTGTACTCGCATATTCATATTTCCCGAAGGCTTTGAAAGTGGTATTGTTTGTTGCGATAAGTCAAAGACTGAAGAATGCAATAAACTCTCTGATTTATGAAGGTATTCATGGGCTGTTGCAAGTTATAGGAATCACGCGTTTCCTATAAATGTTTTTTACGATTTTCTTAATACAAATATGGGAATGTTTCGTAGCCCCATATTATCAAATCCCTACAGTGCTGTAAATCCTTACTTTTGCTTATGTACGTCAGCGGCCGTTCTTTCGTCTTTATATCCAGCTGCCTTCCTTTTGGTCCTCCAGTTACAGGATCTAATCTGTTCTCTCGGACTCTGTTTCTATAACTATCGTCTCTGTTCGGCTTAGCAACAGCCTCGAGCTACTCTGGCCTTGCAATTAGTCTTGAGTTGATCGACATCGTATTGTACATATATGTATGCCTGTAGATACTTCTTTGTACATATGTACTTACCAATTTCGATATCGCTCGACATACATACATACATATATCTACAAATTATACACACATTTAATTGAAACAGCTCGAGTTTTTATACCCGGTACTCGAAGAGAATAGGGGTATATTAGAATTGAATTAGAATTGAATTAGAATATCCCAGAAAGAAACGTTTCCGACCCCATAAAGTATATACATATATTCTTGATCAGCATCAATAGCCGAGTCGATATAGCCATGTCTGTCTGTCCGTCCGTCTGTCCGTCTTCATTAGCGCCTATATCTCAGAGACTAGAAAAGCTGGAGCAACCAAGTTTTTTATCCAGTCTCGTCTGTTATCACATTACTACAAGTGTATTTCAAAATTTCGCCCCTTTCCTTTCCTAACCATTTCTATCAGAGTGTTAAGTGTGGATCAGATCGCATCATTAATATAGCCACAATGAAGACTTTCGAAAGGCATCGTTCCCTCTCGCTCTCGCGTATAACTCATAATCATGGAAAATAACCGTATCTACCAGATTGAACTATTATTATATTCAGAAAGAACAAATTAATTTATTTTTCAACGACTCATTTATGTAGTAATACATGTACATGCAGAACCTGATGTAAACAACAAATATGGAAACAGATTTACATATGAAAATTTCAAAACTGGTTCGACTTAATTATTTGAAATTTTCTTTTTGCCCAAAATGTAATTCTTCGTTTTGCGAACATATGTATAATACATTACATAAATCGTTAGCATATGTATATGAGCTAAATATTGACTGAGTACCGGGTATAAAGTTCCCCTCGTTATTGGCTTTGAGATTAATAAGGTAAATTATCGGTTCGTAGGGGTTGAGGAAAATACCTGACTTGTGCTGAGTTCGTTCAAAATGCCTTAGGGATTTATCATCATACATACGTAGATATTATTTAAGTATTGTTGAGAAATTAGCCGCTTAGTTAATCGATATTGATTCATATTATAACTTGCCCTATTCATATGCTTATTTGTAATTGTATGTATGTATTAAGCTTAAGCACCTATTTGCACGCGCAAAGGTGTGTTGTTATTGCTTGTACCCAAAACATAACTGTTACGCTCTCACACGTATAGCCAGCACCCGCCGCTGCGCGCGCATACATCGATGTGCACCGTTATTGCACTGCACCGTCGCATCGCATGATCTTCTCTATTCCTTTTTGTTCGACTTCTTTTCGTGGTCGGTCTCGATTTCACGGATTGATCTCGGCTGATTTCTGCTGCTGCTCCCGACTTCGTCTGTCTGCTTTTTTACTCTCCTCTTCACTGCTGCTTATCTGCTGTTTATCTGCTTATCTTCTCGTTCTGCTGTTGCTACTGCTGTTGATCTACTTACATATCTGTTGTTCATATCGATCTGCTGCTACTGCTGTTAACCGACGCTCCTTTAGTGAACAGGCATTCCCACTCCCTCTTACATATGTACATATATTTACATATAAATAGTTATACAAGTATAGCAATTATCAACTTAGTGAAGACATGGTGCGATCCATTGAGTGTGGTGCTACATTTCGAAGCATTACTACTAATTTCAGAAGTCCCTCAGCGCCGTCTCGACTGCGTAACCGATCGTCATTTGAAAATGTCCCGTCGCAAGCTCCCTTCAGTTTTGCTGGCGGATCCAGAATATCCTTTAGAGTACGGTTTTGACTGAAAATATCGATGATGATTGGATCATCTTTTTTTATCCCAATGCAACCCGTACCAGGGCAATAATATCCAATATTTTTCAGCTAATACTTCAGTTAAAAAAAGTCTAGAACAAATGTGGATGTGTGTTGTTTTAATGCATGTTTTAATATATTTTAAATTTTAAATAATATTTATGAAAGGAATTCAATTGCATTTTGAATCCAATCCCTGAAATAGACCACACTTGCATACACTGATGGTAAACCCGTAGGACTAACAGAGACGACTCCGACAAGCTCATTATTAACAGTCAAAGGGCCCCCGGAGTCTCCAAATGCTGCCGATTTACCAATAGTATCTCCGGCACAAATTACGTTTTCTGTGATGTAAGCATTGGGATACCACTGTTTGCAACACCACCTGGACATTATGGGAATCTCCACGCCCTGGAGAATATTAGGGTAGTATCTAAATCCATTCTTCCAAATCTCACCCCAACCGGTTGACCATGCCTTGGTACCATCCCCGGGTTCCTTGTCAGCCAAAGGAATACTCTGCACTTTATCATTAAATATGAGTGGTTCCCTTAATCGAATGACGGCGATGTCGTACGAGTATGGTACAAGATGGGAAAAGTCAAGGTGATGTTTAATTTTTGCTACTTGATGGACTGTTCCGCCTTGGAGTCGATTTGATGAGCCGACTCGAACTTGCAAATCCTCAGGGTTCCACGATTCCACACAATGGGCAGCAGTTATAATAAAATCTTTGCTGTAGATGGAACCGCCGCAATGATATCTGTCGCTCCGGAGAAGATACACCTGCCAAGGATTATCCTCGATGCGTGCACCCTGTCCGCCTACAATGCGTTTTTCCACATGAGGCACACGCCCAGCAGACAGAAGAGTGGCCGCCACGAGTAGAAGAAAGACTTTGATTAGCATTCTGTGCTGTGATTGGTTTAGTCTTCAATGGTTGAATGCAGCCCTTTTATAGGGTCTTGCCTACCAGTAAAGCCAATCAATCATTTTTATAGGTGTACTCGTATATTCATATTTTCCGAAGGCTTTGAAAGGGCTATTGTTGGTTGCGATAAGTTCTTTGACTGAAGAATGCAATAAACTCTCTGATTTATGAAGGTAATCATGGGCTGTTCCAAGTTATAGGAAACACGCGTTTCCTATAAATTTTTCTTTTATTTTCTAAGTACAAATATGGGAATGTTTCGTAGCCCCATATTATCAAATCCCTACAGTGCTGTAAATCCTTACTTTTGCTTATGTACGTCAGCGGCCGTTCTTTCTTCTTTATATCCAGCCGGTTTCGTTTTGGTCCTCCAGTTACAGGATCTAATCTGTATGTATGTACATACTTAGCGATTCCGCTGTCGCTCGACATATAACTAAATATTGTACACACATTTAATTGAAATGGCTCGAGTTTTTATTACTTTAATTCAGTAAAACGACTAGTGAGCTTAACAGAATATGCAATTCGATTTTTCGCAATAATTAGTAGAGAATAATGTAGAGTAATTTTCAGTGTAGAAAATTGTAGAAATTAAATGACATTGCTGCGGGCCATAACATCACTATTTATAAATAGTTATACAACTCAGAGTCTGGGGATAGGCCGGGGACGGAAGAGAAAGATGATGACAGGGGCCACACGAGTTTCGTTTGAAGGTTTCGCATGATTTCTCAAGTGCAAATATTGGAATGTGTAACCATTTCACCGAAATAGAATTGGGAACAAGGTTGGCTTAGTACATATTTGTATTTGTACTTGAACGCATCGTTGCATGTTGTTGTTGCTCTTGTTGCAAAATGTTGCATACCCCAAATGGAGAACCAAAGAAGGTGGGTGTGGGAGAAGTGTGCTGTAAGGGGAGCCCAAAAATGGAAGAAAAACACACAGAAACGAAGGAGAAAATAAAGCAAAACTAAATTGTGTGTTTCCTGCTGGCGCTGCTGCTGCACTTAATAATTATAATTTATGCAACAGTCAACAATTGTGGGCGCCCAGAAGCATGCCGCACAAAAGGTGCACCCCTCAAGGAGGCGAAGGAGGTGCAGTGCAGCACTTGGCAGGAGACGCCTCCTGCCTGCCAGGGACACAATAAACTTTAGCCAAAAACGTAATTTACATAGTTTGGTTTTTTAATTACAGCCAAATGCGTGACTAAAGAGCAGACGAGACCCAGTGGAGTAGCAGCTGCAGGGGCACGGTGCTGGATGTTGGTTGTTGCTTGTTGTATGTTGGATGTTGGATGGTGTTGGAGCCTTGTCAATTACCCTCCTGGGGTATGCCTGGACAAGAGGGCGTGGCAATTGCATTCCAGTTGCCCCACAAAGATTAATATCCCCGGGCTGCGATGAAGAGTCGATGTAATTATCATCTAACGGATAGCTGACGCCCACCCGGCCCTGACTGCCACTTGGTGTTGACCTTTTGCACTCGCGTTTGCCGAAATTCGGTGGCTTTCGAATTGATGTGCCTCAATAAATTGTCCAACAACACAGTGAACGAGGTGTCCCTAGCCACACAGCCCCCCAGCCACTCTGCTACCCCCACTCGTGTCCATTACAATCCACGCATCCCAAAAACCACGCGGGCCATCATCCACATCCACATCCAGCCCCCTCCCACTTCAAAAACCAGTTGACACATGTTGCAGCTAAAATGGCAAGAGGATGTGGCAAGCGGGGGCTCCGCTTCCAATGCCACAGTGGAGTGGCGTGGCAGTGGACTCTGTTTGCGGTGCAAAGTGATTTGCCATTATGCCACACTGCCTTCCTTCCTTCCTTCCTTCCTGCCTGCCTGCCACCTGCCACCCAGTGACCCACCTTTGCTTTCTCCATTCCCCACTTTGCCCACTCTGCCGCTGTCTTTGGCACTTTGATCATTTGCCATTTGCCTGTTTGCGTTTTAATTAACTTACATAAGCTTAATGAACTTTCCAGAACCCAGAACCCAGAATCCAATACCAATCCCAATCCGATCCAGTCCCACAAGGGGGCATGGACATGGACATGGACATGGGCATGGGCGTATCCCTTGCTTATTAGCTCTTGACATGGTTCCATCGATGATGCTAACGTAGTAGTAGCTGTGACATCTTGCTATTCTTGTGCTCTAGAAGAAGGTATATGATGATTTTTAACAGAGATTTGGAAGGGGATGTAAATATTAAGCGTGATACATTTAAAGAGAGAGATAAAGAGAGAGCTATTCTGTAAGAGAGCCTGAAGCACCTTTCAAAGTACACCCTGAGCGTTTATTGTATTCGATAAGAACATTTAGATATATTCTCAATCCGAAAAGTATCTGTGTCTTATCAGTGTTTTTGCTGTAGCAGACAGAAAGCAGAAGGGTATCTAAAGCCTCGACTTCCCTGGGGCTGGATTTTCTTTCTTGTTAGTTCTTAACCGTATTACAAGTCCAATTGTTGATGTGCTGTGGCGGTCGGTGGGATGGTCTCTTGGCTCAATTTGATCTGCTGTCAGACACCTTGGCCATAGGGCTTAGGGCACCTCGTAAGCCGCTTAAATGCTAAGCACTTGATTTCCAAATGATGTCGTTTGGGGGTGGCATTAGGCCCATTGGCTCTAAGGAACCATTCGAATTTCCCATAAATTCAACGTACAACTTGAATCGTTGTTGTACCAATAATTTGTATACGTAATGCCCTCAAACTCATACTCGTATTAGCTACAGAAAAGCATAAATTAAAATGTCATTAAGTTCTGTTCTTGCCACAATTTTCCCCACAATTTCTTTCTCTCTACTCTCTGCACTTTCTTGTGGCTGCCACAAGAGCTGTACAACAATTTAGCAAACTCATTTTTATAATTGAGCCAAAAACTCTGTTCTCAAGCTCTGTGCAAATGCCATTAACAACGACTTCATCTGGACTGGTTTTGTTGGCCATCAAAATATTACAACAGAATTTCCTGCATACCTCATCCCACTCGGTAGAGGGAAATTTAATTTTCGTTCTATTTCATCTATTGAATTTTTATATTTAAGGGATTGTCGTTTCGGTTTCGCCCAGTCTGCAGTGCACTTCAATAATGGACGGACGGATGGGCATGCTCCTCGGAGGCTGGCCGTCATGCTTGTCACTTTTTTCGACAGCTTTTCCCTCTTTGGCTGTCAAATATTTGATTTGGCCTTGGCCCCAACCGGAGTAATATTCTCATCGTTTTTTCTCATCGTCTTTTTGGCCAAGTCTGAAGGCCACTTGTAGGCCAGGCCTTGCTTTAGGCTGTCTCTATAATTCGAATTTTTTGTGCCGAGTGGAGTGGCACTCGACACGGATCTATCTGTGGCATTTGTGAAACTTAAAGATTACCCATGTTCGTCTGCGCGTACATCCTAATGGACTCGACTAATTGGCCAGCTTATTAAAGCCTCAACTCAGAGCCTCAGAGCCATTGAACTTGGAGTTGGAGTTGATCCAACTTCTTGCTGGCGGCACCAGCTGCTGGCTACTGGTGCTGGTGCAAAAAACTTTTTCCCCTCAACTTACGCTCAACTTTTCCACCCATAAATTTCCATATTAGGAACGCAGGAAACAGCTAGAAACGGTGGAGCGCACAAAGCACAAACATAGTTGATCCAATTAACTAACTAAGAATCACTTTGGTCGAAAGTTGACTGCTTTGAGGGGCCCCTTAAAATGCTTACCCAATCAATTCTTCAATTGGGTCACTGGTCCCCTGGTCCCTGGCCTCTGGTGGTGTCTGGTTCCTGGCTTTGATGGACATGCCATGCGGTGCCGTGTGTGTCCTGCCACTCCATTGTCCTGCGGTTACTCTGAGAGTACTTCTGGAAGCCCAGAGACTACGATGCGGCAGAAACGATTGTCAGGCTTTTGACGAGACAATTTGTATTCATTGCCACTTTAATATTTAGCAATGCGTAAGCCGCTGCCAGTCACTTCACAGTGAAGTGATTTTTTCCCCTTCTTTTCATACATACATACAATGTACATACATACATATGTACATATCTTTTATCCTTTTTTCTGGCTTCTGTTTTTGTGCGTGTGTCTGTGTTTTTTAAGTGCAATAATTTGCATTGGTCTGCTGACAAAATATCATTTTGAAATGCATTGCAAAGTGTCGCGGAATCAGCTGCTGGCTGCTGGCTGGCATGCCACTCATGGCAAAAAACTACAGCTTGTCATGGAAAAAATGTAAATTGTTAGAGTGCTATTTAAATTAACACTTTCCTTCCCTTTCCCCTTCCCCTTGCCCAATTGTAAACTATAATTTGACTATTTTGTATGCCCTTTCAGAGGGTAGCGCGGGGGAGTGAGAAATTTAAATCAATTTCGATTTAAGAGCGTGATTTAAGGTATTTATGTACCATAAAGGTTATTTGGATCATTTGGAATCAGAAATGTGTTTAATGGGAAACCCCTTAGGGGCTATACAATCTTTGGATTCTCAAATCACAGATGACCATATCTCAATTAGGTGACCCGTTCTATTACTAATAATATTGATTCCCCAAATGAAAGGGTACATCAAATGCGAAACGGTTAAGATACATTTTTTCCACCTGCCAAATGCCACCGAGTTTTTACATTGTTTGTATGAATATTCAATGGGGAAATTGAACAGCTCTTTTATTGTTATCTGGATTAAGTGGAATAATATACAAAGTTGAATTTCGAACATATGTATTTTAAAAGATGAAAGCCACCTGTGATGGAAGAACAATGAAAAAAACATGAAAAAACTATACAAGAAACGCAATTGGGGGAAATTGTACAAACATTGAATTACTAAAATACTTTATGTATTATTTAAATATATTCCTCGAAAACAGAATAAGAGTTTCCCTGAAGATACGCAAAGGAAAGGCTCAAAGCTTTGATCCCCCGAATGTTGCATATATTTGCGTGCGCCCCCCTGCTGCCGTCGCTGCTCCTTCTGCTGCACTTTGACCGCTTTGAGAGGTGCAGCTGCAGTTGCAGCACCCCTCATCTCTGGCTTGCAACTCATTAAAAATGTTAAAGGGGCAGGCAACAACAAAGCCAAACAAACGGGAAATGCCAACGGAAAAAGGGGGAATGAAAATGCACAGCGAGAAGTGGGCAGCAGGGGGTGAGGAAAGGCTGCAGATGAAGGAGGAAAATCCTCGAACGAGTCAAGGTGAACAGAGTGCAGCACTCACTCGCTCTCTCTCTCTGTCTCGGTCTCGCTTTGCCCGAAAGATCCTTGCTGGAAGGCAAATGAAGACCGGGAGTCCGGGAGAAGACCCCGAGAAGTAGTCCCCCCGCACGCATCGGCCTTGCTGAATGAATGCACTTCCCTTAGACTTTTCCTTAACATTTTCCTTTGTTTATTCAGTTGACTGCATAGCACTGGGTGGGAGGAGGTGGGCGGTGGGCGGTAGGTGGTAGGCGGCAGGGCAACCCACTCTCCACCCACTCCCCGCCATAAGTCACCGATTGGTGACAGGCTGCACAAATGTGTGGCCTAGTGCGAAAAAGGACTGTGCGGTGCGGTGCGTACTGGAAAATGAAAATGGAAAATGGAATATGGGTTACGAGTGCAAGGCTGCCATTGTACCGCTGCCCAGCGTAATGGAAAGCCATAAAAACGATTTATGGTATCAAAAGTGTGTGTGCCAGCCATCACCGCAGAAAGAATGAGCAAAAGAGTCACAGAAGGCGAAAAGAGAGGGTAAATAAATGCCCAAGGACACGCCATAAGCGAGAACTTTAACCTGAGTCCTGCCGTTCCTTAATTGCTGCTTACTTGGTTCATTAAAATACAGTCGAAATAGTAGTCTGCTCTCTGTCCAATTGGTTGAGAATTGATTGAGTTTGGGGATCTCGCGATATCATTTGCAGTCCCATATGACATTTGTCAGAGACTTTAGTCTGATTAGCTATTTATATGCACATCCCCATGGTCCCCCCACAATGTCCTGTAGAGGCTCCATGGTTACAGGGAATGCTGCAATTAATCGCTGAAAGGATTACACGCCCACTCAGTCCTCAGTCCACAGTCCACAGGGTTACCCGATGCCCCCATCCCCCCTTTCTACCCACTTAAGTGATGCTAATTTATGGCCCTGGCATTTCTTGTCCGTTTGCGTTTGCCCATCTCCTATGAATGGGATTGAAGCCTTTTCCCCCCCAGGAAAGCAACAACAGGAGGGTGGAGCCATGGACAAGGACGGTGACATGACTTTGCTCATTTGCTGCTCGGTTTATCTGCTGTGCTGGCATTCCCCAACAGGAATTTTCGACAAAAGTTTGTAAGCTGAGATTAGTCGGAATTGTTACCAGACTTGTCTGCTTCTTGTTGCTCACTTTTCAATTCAACTATCAGAGAATATTTCTGTTTTATATATAGAGATTATATTGTGTTCTAGATATGATAAGCATTAAGTATGTACATATAGTATACAAATGTAAGTAACAGAGTAAGCGTCTGGTCTGTAGATGATTTAACAGAGCACCTAACAGAGAGAAAGAGAGGAAAAGCATCCGCGGTCTCTAGCAAGATATTCTAACATTCGATAATAATATATTAAATAATTAAAAATATATATAAACTGTTATCTTGTATGTATAAACATTATAGCCGTAGGATGCGTATTTAGCGAGTTATGATGTGGTCGCATCGGTATTGGTATTCATTTTAAACATTTGTGAAGCTCATGAAATATGACCTACAATTAGGTCGCTAGTGCAACCGCACCCCATCCCTATTATTGGGCTTGGGGTTGGGCGGAGCTTTCCCCCCGGGTATACAATTGCGACCGCCTAATCAGCGGGGGATTCACACGCTAATGAACTATGGCCGACAATTAGCCAGTGGCCATGGCCTCTGCTTTCAAAGCAATTGCCCACAGGACATAGAGCCTGACCGAACCTGTACACCTGTCAAAGGAGTAATGAAAGGCTTTCTCGGAATGAGTAGGAGAAGAAAAAGGCAGATCCAAGTGCTGATGACAAAATTTAATGGATACAGGTTATAGCTGGTGTTTTTGTATTATTATATTATTCTCCTGGACAAGGATTTGTCCTGGTAGAAGGAGCAGGAGCATTCACTGTGGCTTAGTGTTTGCAGGAGTATCCATGTTCCCGGCAAGCGTATTAAGAACCTCATCCAGTTTTTGAGTATCCCTCATAGTTAGATAGAGAGCTATAAGGAGAAAGTTAGGTTCGAACTGTTCGGAATTCGTTCGCTCTGCTTACCTCCCAATATGGCTCCGCCCAGTACGATGTACTGGAACACCGCTGGAATATCGCTAAGGGATATACTGAAGTTCGTATGAAAATTAAACGGCTGCGCTTCCAACGGGGCAGGGGTCCCATTTGCATCGACGCTCTGATTGGCAGCATTGGCAGCACTGCGCTGAGTGTATTCTGTGACCTTTGAGAACTGCGTTACGGACGATACCGCCGGGTTGCCCATCAAACGTTCTGCGGCATTACGGAGTCCAAAAGCCGCAGCGTCCAGCAGAGGCTTGCCTGCGCTCTTGGGTGGATTGGTGTCATACTCAACGTCAATGCGCACAATGCCAAGTTTTCGGGAGGGATCCTCCTTGAAGACGGCTAGTATAGATTTGCTGCTCCTTTGAACTCCATTAGAAGGGGAAATGGTCGAATATACGCTGAAGTGATGACAATACGGGTTCTCGGGTGGGGAATCAAAGCCGTTCAGGCGGATCTTGACCTCCAAGCTGCTATGGGGCTCCACCCAACCGGCGAAGGGACTGACCTGGTAGTATTTCGAGGCATTGGACTTCATTTTGAAGAGCATTGGCTGCGGAAATGTATTCGTCAGGGTCACAGTACGCCTCTGGACCCGATCGTAGGGCGCGTAAAACGTCAGCCTCGTTGGACTCGCGCAAAGAAGGTCGTATCCATCATATTCCTTGTCCTTGTCCCTGTCCTTGTTCCTAGCTCCATCTCTCGATCGATTTTTGCTTTCACTTTTGCTGCCATTTTTTCCTGTGTTATCCATAAGAACTGAAATTTTTGACCAAATTTACTTCGACAGCATTTGCGTATGCTACTTGTACCCGTACCCAACTGTCCAAAAAGGCAAAGCATAGTCCCTAAACCCGGCCAAACTACTGACTGAATCCCAGAACCGCTGAGCAAAGCAGGCCAAGCCATTACCATTCCGTGGCGCTGCCAAATGGTGGGCATTTTGCCATCCATTGCACTTTTGCCCAGTGATTCTCGAAACCCAAAATGATGAACTCAACTGTCAGTTGCTGACGCGACCTGCATTTCTGGGTCATTGGATTCGCTTTAGAAAGAACATTCTCCCAGCATTATGGACCCATACATTTATTATAACTCAACTTTCACATGCATTCTACAGATGGAGAATGGAATGCACCAAATCCACATAGTTGACCAGGCCCTGATCATTGACACGATCCTTCAGCAGGTCATCCATCTCCTTCTCGCTCAGGCGTTCCCCGCAATTCCCGCCCAACAGGTGCCTCAGTCTCTTGGCGGGCAGGAAGCCAGTGGCCTTCTCATCGAGAAGGCGCAGGCTGGAGATGAACTCTTGGGCCTTCTCCTTGGCCTCGCTGCTGTCCAATATGCCCGAGTTGTCTCCCAGGCTCGAAGTAGATGCCGAGGACCTCTTCAAAGGAGATGCGTTGACGGGACGCTGCCTGCAGCTTCCGGATGTGGTGTTGGACCACGGACTCGTTCGGATTGGTGCCCATCACGCGCAGACAGTCCCCCAGATGGAGCACGGATATCTTTCCATCTCCGCGAAGTTCGTAGTGCCGGAAGGCCTTACGCAGCCACGCGAGTTGGCCAGGAGTGTTGTTGGAGTTTTGGTTGGGTTCCTGTTGCATGATTGGATATTCGATTTATTGATGATACTAGTAGATGAACGGTGTTAGAGTGGAGGTCCGTCTGTTGTTTCTTAGAAAATATAAATACTTAGATGATTGTAAACTGGACTTTTCGAACGTTTTGTGTCCTTCAATTTTTAAATGTTTGAGCAAGAGAATCAAAGTCAACTGAGTGGAGAGAGAACTAGTAGCTGGATAGTTTTGCACTTTGTGTTAATTAGTTGCACCCAAAATCCATAGCTGACGCAACTCGGGGATTGTGTTTGCCTGCAACCAAGCCATCAGATTGGATATCGGTTATAGGTAAGCGAATGGCTTCAAGATGCACTCAGCCATGACTAACAAATCAACGACAACCCGCATATGTCCTAGGTGTACGTCTCCGCATCAATGAGAGCACCTGCAAGTGACCGCAGGAGATGTCCTGTCCAGTGGCTGGTCTTGGTCCTGCTCCAGCTCCAGCTCCTGTGACACACTTAACCGATTTTGCAACCATTTTGCACTTCGCCTGAACGCACTTCATACAATTTGATGTTTATGGAATTATCACGAGCCAACAGCTTTGGCCTCGACAAACTGGGGGGCAGGGACAGATGGACAGATAGATGGATTTCCATCGATGTGCCAGCCAAGCATCGCATCCTGTGTGCCATTCCCGACATCCTTTACTTAGTTATCGTCTGCGGTGGATGTGCCTCCTTCATCCTGCCTGTCCTGCCTGGCCCGGTGGCTCATAATGCACTTTGCATGTTAAATATTTAATTAAATGAAAAATAGCAAAGCCCTCAGCAGCAGCACCACCACCACCATCACCAGCCCCCTTCAGTGGTTGTGCTCCTCGTGTGTGCTCCTGCATCCTGTCAAGGGCCACAAAAAAAAGTTCATTTGTTTCGTGGCGGTGGCTGCCTCAGTCAGTCTTCATTTATTGTAAATGAGTTTGCCGGCACAGGCACAGGATCAGGATCAGGCTGTGGCCCAATGGAGGGGGCGGCGGGGAGGGAGCTGTGGAGCTATGTGGGCTCAGAGGATACATATTGAATAAGACTCTCACCACGCACAAATGGCATTTCAATTCAATTTCAATTCCCAATGCAAATAATTTGCAGCCGAATACCATTAATGCTGCTGAAATGCGATGACGAATACGAGCCCTACACGAGTCCCAGCCATCCCAGCCCATCCCATTCCTACATATCTGCGTGAATATGTTAATAACATTTCGTTTACTGTACATTTCTTTAATTCAATGTAATTGACTTTTATAGCAAATGAAATGAGGCTCAACACATGTCCGATATCTGTCCGACCTGATAAATACTACTTTAAAGAAGTGGACTGGAATTCAATCGTTTCAATACAATACTTTAATTCAATAACGTAAAATTTTTTTTTTTTGTTTTTTCAGTTTTTTTTGTCTTACTATTCGCTTGGGTTCTGGATGACCACGATAAAGTAATCTTCCTTCATGCACAGCATCACCTCGTGGTACAGGGTCCGCATACGGAGGAACGAGACCTCGTTGGTGGCATCCAGGTCCATGACCACCTGGCGGGCCTTCTCCCGCAGGGTCTGCATCAGGGACGCGTAGTGCACCGAGAGGGTGTTGTCCAGGGTGGTCTTGATGGGTATGCCATCGTTGTCAATCACAATGATGCCCACCACGTTCTTCAAGGCCTGGAAGCGCTTCAGCATTTCCTCTATTTCGGCAGACATTTTGCTGTGCTCTGCTGTGCTGTGCGGTGTTTTTAGTACGTTATAGTCGAGAGAATAATTTTAGTTTGTTGTGTTCAGATTCAGAGTCCGAATTATACTGGATTCTATGGGGAGCACTGGGGACTGATACTGAAACTGGGATGGGGATAGGGATTGGAATTGACATTTCATGGCTCACTATATTTGATTCCATTGTCAAGTTAACGAACTGAACGGAGTCGATACAAGTTTTATGATGTCCCGCATAATCCGTACTTTTGTAGCCGTAAATAAGCATTAAAGTTCGTAACAATGCCGGATGTCTGTCGGACTGTTGGACGGGCAAAAGTTTCGTTTCGTTTCATTCGGGAAATTAATTGAAAGCTGTTGATGCCAGGAGCCCTGTGGATGCCAGTTGCTCCTTGTTGGTCTGGTCCTTGCACTCGAATTTGCAGATGAAATGTTTGCATCAAGTTTTGTGCGGAAATTATGCCACTCTTCCGGACTCGGACTCGGACCCGAAGTCGGACCCTGGACCCGGATCCGGACCCGGACCCACACCCGAAGCCGAAGCCGGACAAAGGCAGACATCTGGAGAGGCAGACACTCAAAGGAATGGAGCGGCGGACCAGAGCCAGAGCCAGACTTGGAAGTTGTTATGAAAAGAGTGTAAAATTGTTCACTTTTAAATTAATTAAAAGTCTTAAAACTCATAATGAAATTACTCAAACGGGCAGACAGTCGGCAGACACCAGAAGGACATCCACAGGGATGTGGAGTGGGACGAGGAGTGGTCGAAACGGAAGCAGGCTCTCGCATTCCACATGCATTTGTACGAGTATCAGAATTGAGGGAAATTAAACATCCTTTTTGGGGTGCCTTCTGGCTTGTTGGTCAAAGAGGAAAAAGGAAATTCATTTGATAATTAAATCAATGTCCAGGTGAAAAACCTCAAATGCAATTTGTCATGCAATGCCAGAAAATGGCAGTCAAAATGTGGAAAATGGTCTCTAACTTTGTTATTAGATGGGTGGGGTGGATGGATGTTAAGGGGGGCTTGGAGTGGGTACAAGTGTACGTATAAGGGGGTGGAGGTGCATCCAACGTGTGGCAATATGCTGCTATAAATTGCATTGCATATTTGTTGAATAAATATTAAGTTTTACTCGTTGGACTGTCGCAAAAAAATAAGCACAATGCAACAGGAGTCCCACTCCCACTCCCCCCCTTGGATGCTGACTCGAATGTTATTCGCAGCATTGCACACGAAACTAAAATATTTACAAATGTTCTGGCAATTTATGCAATCTGCAAACACTCGTCTCGTATTTTATTAGTTACAAAGTTGCACGTTGCACGGAAACAAAAAATCCAAAAAATGTCTGAACAAAAATCAGGTTTTCACTTTTGCCACTCTGGTGTGTTTGGGTGATTTATGCTTGCATTTTTGACTATTTGATCTAAGTGGAATGCAATGTTGTAACAATGTAATTTTAATATTTATGGAAATATACCTGGCTGCCAGTTATTAGTTTTATGCAAAAGCTAAAGAGGAATACAAATTATTAATGCATTGCGTTGAGTGCGGGAATGTCCTGGCATCATTGTGCAGCAGGTGGAACGTAGGAGGTAGGGATCGTAAGGGCACCAACCGTAGCTATAGGTACATATGTATCTTAAAGGAAGGAATATGTATGGAAGCATTTCCGTGTCATAAGTGGAAAAACAATCCTTTGATATTTCGGTTCCGTTTATGCGTATGTAGATCAACCTTCAACAGGCATAATCCATTTTATAGTCCTATGACATAATGATGATACGCTCTACTATTCCGTATCCCATGAAGTATCACTTAATATTTACCATCATTTATTTCATTTCCTTTTCTATTTTTTCCTTTTACTATTATTTAAATCCTTACCTTGTTGTTAATTGTTAATTAATAACGAATAAATAAATAATATCGTTACAAATTGCAGTTTAATAACATTTAAATATTGTTTATCTGTTTTCAGTTTACATTTTATCGAAATAAGAACAATTTAGCATAGAGACCCGTATTGGCAATGAAAAACTGCTATAAAGGTCAATAAATTAATCGAAAAAAAACAGCAAGACTTCAGATAAATCTAGTGATCCACATTGAAGATATTCGCATAATTCCAGAGTTTCACATATGTAAATCCCAAATGTCTTATAATATGAGATATTTACAGAATCCAAGACTTTCGGGAACTCAAAATTTGTCCTGGATGCTGTAAATACCTGCAAAGAAACCGGAATAAGTCACTCAAGCCCATGTGAGCGCTTGAACCATCAGCTTACCTCCCACTAAAAGTCCAAAGATTATAAGAATTGTGATCAACCAGATATATGGCTTTTGATCCGACTTCTGTGGCTCCGGATTTGTTTTCTTCTCCAGCTGCTGATCAGTCTGCTCTTCCAGTAGCGTCTCCGTCTTCAGCTGCGGCTTCTTCTCGTGCTCCTCCACACTTTTAAGTAGGTGATCTGAGGTCTTTTTTTCGCCACAGCTTGTGATTATTTGGGATGGGGACACTGGAGTGGCTTCCAGGCGAACGGGGACGCGCACCACACACATCTCTGAGCGTGGAGTCCGCTGAAAGACCCTTTTAGGATAGTCACGATCTGACAAGCTAAGACTGCCGACTGGCACGTAGATGGACTCAACGATGAAACGATGGCGATAGGAAATCTCTGGCTTGAACTCTAAGTAGTTCAGGCTGATGATGACTCTAAGAGTGGTGAAGGGCTGCACCTGGCCGACGCTGGGACGGACTGTGTAGTGTTGAACAGCGTTCGTTTTCACCTTGAAGAGCAGTATCATTGCCGTGTTATTGATCATGCTCAGTCCGTGACTCTGGATGCGATTGTATGGAGCATTGAAGATCAGATGCTGTGTGCTGGTGACCAATTTGTCCGATCTTTTGTATGCCATGCTGTTTTCCTCTCTATTTCCTACATGTACTTTGTTCAGTATAAATGTTGACTTGTTTTGTTCTCCCTTAGAAATGAAATTTACTTGAAAATTTTGGATAAGACAGCATTTTCATAGGCAACCTATACGAAAGACGAACTTCAAGTTTAAAGCTATTTTTATTTGATTTAAATTGCTTTTGACTCGTGTAATGAATCTGTGATTAATTGCCAATTAATTGATATTTTTTCTGCATTTATTCGTATGTATTTGGCAGCCGGTTCATTCGTGTGTCGGATTTCCTCTGATTTGTCACCTCTGATTTCCTTTCCTCACTGCACATTTGCATAACGATGTTTAATAAAGAATAATTTATTAATCAGTGGAATCATTTTACCATATTTGCGAATACATATCTGCAAATATTTCATCAATTACACAAGGCGACAATCATATCAGTGGGGAATGCAGATGCCAGAAGGCAGAATGCACAGCCCTAGATGTGAGGCCAGCTCCAGGTGCAGCTCCAACTTCCATTTCCATTCCCTTTTAAGGTGGAAAATTCGAGTAAATTAATCCTGCGAATCTGATTTAATTTTCAATTAGCAAGGCACAAACAGTTTGTACGCAGATTACAAATTACATTGTCATGTATTGTCTCTCTCCGTCGCTATTTTGGTTAATTTCGTTTTGGCCAAATTTTAAATTATGATTGAGCATCGCTGTACCTGGAGCTCTGTGGCTTCGTGCGTGCTCTCCGTAATTTGTTCTTAATTGAATTTGAATTAATTAACGTACAGTGCGTGTGTTCGTCGCCTCACTCTCAACTTAAAAGAGGACTCACAATTTGTCTGGAAAAGGGTTCAAGATACGAGTACTACCTGTCCCAAATTAAGTAGTATTTGCAAATATAGAAATCTACCAGTCGATTTACGTATGCCTGGTAGATATTTACACCTAAAATCTCACAGATCCCCTGCTGTATCCCCTTTCGGAGGATAAAACATCGTTCAACTTGGCGCACAAATCCACAAAAATCATTTCCCGCCTTCCTACGGGACCAGCAATTTGATTTAAAGCGACTTAGGGAGAGTTTTTTGGGAGACAGACAGACAGAAAGTTCCTTTTATAAGCCACTTTCACTGCCTTGGCGAGGAGCTGGTAAAGTGTGACACTTTTTCATTTGCCGCTCGCTTGCCTTCGCAAAGTCATAAGCGGCGAAAAAAAGGAAAAGCAAATGCCTGGGGATACAATTTTAAATTAAATATTATAGCGTTGGGTTGGCCTCATGTGTGTAGGCAGCCTCTGGGCCTTGGCCCTGATGAATGCGTAAGCACGATATCCAACTGTGCTCGAAGAGGAGTAGGAGGAGGACTAGCAGGGTCGCCGTATGCGTGTGGGAGATGGTATCGGTATCTGCACCCGACACCTCCTTACGTTGTTCTTTTCAGCATCTTATTACAATTCTCTGTTGGCATACCTGTGTGCGGCAGGCAGCAGGCAACGCCTGCTTTTGAACGTACGAAAGGACGTCATTCAGCGATTGACGTACATAAACGTTGCGCATTCGCTATCAAAATATCTGCTTAGAGCATGACTTCCTCGGAGTAAAAAGACAATGCATTCCATTCAATCACTCATTCAGCGAATGGCACTCGGTTCGGTTGTGCAAATTGCGGTACCCGTTACTTCGATAGAACTAGAAGATAGAAGTCAGTCCTATCGACGGCAAACAGCTGTCTCTGTCTCTGATCGATACATCGATAAGCGCAAAGAACGTACTCGATACTCGACGCACTCGACTTAACAAACTGGACGAATATGTGTGCATAAATAAATGCAATTTTCAATCTTATTGTGCTTTAGTGCCAGTTTTATATATTAGTGATTCAAAGCCACGAGCGGCACCAACAACAAAATAAATGTTGATGCTTGGAGAGTAAAATAATTCAAGGAATCAACCAAATATTGTGGAAAAACACATAGTTTCTCTTCGTTTTCTCTTTTCAATCAAATTTAAATCGGTTTGCAGGTAAATCCAAAAGCGGCGAAAAGACTGCACGTGCAGGAAAACGTGATTTTCAAGCGATTGTCACTAAATTCCAGGTAAGAGTTCAACATTCAACGCCATTTAAGCCATGTTGACACCAGCCGTTCTTACTGCAGAAAACATGTCCGACTTGGATCGCCAGATCGAGCAACTGAAGCGTGGCGAGTACCTCAAGGAGAGCGAGGTGGAAGGCTTGTGCTTCAAGGTACGCGAGATTCTCGCTGAGGAAGGGAACGTTCAGCGAGTGGAGACGCCAGTGACTGTTGTCGGAGACGTGCACGGTCAGTTTTACGATGTCATGGAGATGTTCCGTATCGCCGGCCATGTGCCCGACCAGAATTATCTCTTTCTGGGCGACTTTGTGGATCGTGGCTACCACAGCGTGGAGACAATCCAACTGCTGCTGGCCCTGAAGGTGCGCTATCCGGATCGCATCACTTTGATTCGCGGCAATCACGAGTGTCGCCAGATCACCCAGATCTACGGTTTCTACGACGAGTGCTTTCAGAAGTATGGCACTCCGAAGGTGTGGCGCTACTGCACGGATGTCTTCGACTTTATGAGCCTTTCGGCCATCATCGATGGCAAGATATTCTGTGTCCACGGTGGCCTATCGCCGTCCCTTTTGACCTTGGATGAGCTTCGCTTTATCGATCGCAACAAGGAGATACCCCACGACGGTACCATGTGTGACCTATTGTGGAGCGATCCAGAAGATCAAATGGGATGGAGTGTATCGCCCCGCGGTGCCGGCTTTCTGTTCGGCTATGACGTGGTTATGGAATTTAACATAAAGAACGGGCTCGACATGATCTGTCGGGCCCATCAGCTGGTCATGGAGGGATACAAGTGGCATTTTGGCAAAACCGTCGTGACCGTCTGGTCGGCACCGAACTATTGCTATCGTTGCGGCAATGTGGCTTCCTGTCTCAACTTCAACGAGCAGCTTCAGCCTAGCTTTGTCATCTTCCATCCGGCTCCAACTGGGGCTCGCGGAGGTCCCACCAGGATGATGCCTAAGCCTGATTACTTCTTGTAAGAGAATCCTCTATATGGGATTTTTTCTATTATTTTTGTATTTTTTTTTGGTCTATGGTCTGTAAAAACTTTTTTATTAGAGCCCAGCGAACAGAACAAGAACATGAAAATCCTTTAAGAGGGAACCAAATTGGAAGGCTCGGGAACAATATATAACAAGAATATAATGTGTAAGGAATTTATATATAGTTATCATAAGATGTACATACATATGTACATGCAAGTGTATCATCCTTTACCAATAAATAGAACATATCTCAATATACATACAACAGCTGAACGTTCTTGGGTAAGCATCTATCATCCATTTCATCTAATCCCTGGTTCCACTTTAATACTAAGAATACTGAATAGCTAAAGCATTTGCTTATCAAAGTGAAAAGTGAAAAACTTCTAAAATATTTAACCGAGAAAAAAAGGTCAACAAAGCATAAAATAGGAAAAAGGAGGAAAAAAACCTTGACATCACCTTTTTCAATCAACTAAAAAGTGTCTTCTTTGGCTCAAACCCCCAGAAACAGAACCAGCAGCAGCTTCCGCACCCGCATCCGCACCGCCCTACCCACGAGTGGCACCCACCACTGACTCAATAAGCCGGCATTTTATTTGCATCTTTTTTTCGTCACTTGTTCGTGCTGCTGTCGTCCCAGCGCCAGCCTCCCTTTCGTCTGTCTCCAGGGCTGTCTGTCGCCATTTCTGCCGCTTGGTTGGCCGCCAGTCGGGGCCACCAGCCTCCGCTCCGTTTTCACTTTGTACACTCAACGGCTCCCGTCATCGTCATCTTCGGATGGTGGCAGGCCGAAATGGTGGCAGTGGTGGTGCGGCATTGGCGGCAGCAAATTCATCATCGTCTCAGCACGCGTCTGTCAACCGCGCTAAGGATACAATAAATGTCTTTCGCGGTCGCCCATCTCTCAGGCAGCGTGTCCCGATATGTCCCGGCCTCCGCAGTGCCTTCGCTTTTCCCGCTGCGGGACACACACAACCTGTACGGGTCGGGTATGGGCACGGGCACGGGTACGGGTCCAGGGCTCTTCTGAGTGAAATACTCTGTCGGATTAATATGCAGTAGCGTTTTGCGTTTTTTTCTTTTTTTGGTTTCCCTTCTCTTTGGTTTGTATCGTCATTTTCCGTGGCTGTTGGTTTATTCATTTGCCTTTGTCTTTGCTTTTTCTTGATGTATTCTATATGTATATCTCTTCTGCAGACCCAGGTGCACTTTGGGGATAAGAAATTAAACCACCTTATGCAGGTGGAGGAGCAGGCGAATAAATTTGGCTAAAAATATGGCTTAGCTCGTTCCAATCTAACGGACAAAGCTTTATTGATGGGTTATATAGGTACAAAAACATGAAAAAATTTCAAGAACGGCCCTTGCGGATACCTTGGGGGAATACCAAATTGAATCTCTTGCTCTCGATCTTGCTGATGATGGTCATCTCATCGAAGGCCTGCTTGGCCAGCCAATGCAAGATCGGATTGTTCCACAAATGGATGATGCTCTGGTTCGTCTCATCGTCGAGGTTCTCGCAGTTTACCATCTTTCTGTACCAGAACCAGACAAATATAATGGAGCGCATCTTGTAGCGCCACAAATGATTCGGAATGAAGCGTATCAGGTCCTGCAGATGCCCGGATGCGTAAGCGGTCAGATTCCCTGAGGCATTTAAGTTCACCAGACGGTAAAGGTTTCGCATGTTATTCAGACACGTGATGTTGTTCCACTCCAGAGCGGCGTAAGCCAAGCGGACATGTGCTTCTGAATCGATCGGGCCTGCGGGCGGCTCGAAGTTCTTCTTCACATTCAAGCCATGGAATCGCACCAGCTCCTTGCGAATGCCTTGACCGCAATCCTTGAAGTCGTGCCACCAGTTGCCCCATTTGCGATAGTTCCTCTCGCGATAAACCTTTTTCCACTCCTCGGCTATGGTGTAGCGAATGAACGCGTCACCATCTCCCTTATCCGCGTCTTCGATGAAGTAGAATTCTAAGGCAGCTGGCATCTCGGATTTCTTCGAACCAATGCGATAGATGGGGTATCTTTTGAAGAAGCGCACGGCGTGAGACTTCTCCTCCGGCTGGGGAAGCTTCTTGCGTTCCGCGTTTAGGCTGGCGTAATCCAATCTGAAGCCGCCAATACGAAAAGGTGGCGATTTCGGCGTCTGCTCCGGACATATGCGCTTTTCCGCCCACCAATTATCAAATTGCACTTCTCGCTTTCGTTTGCGTCCCATTGTCGGAAGGTGCGTTTCCAATGGATTCAAATGATGATTGTAACCATGATCGATTCGACCATCATTAGTATTGTTTGATCCGCCAAAGTGGCCAAGGTTGTGTCGTTCAGCCGCATAGCGTGGACGATCATCAACAAACCCGGAATCGTTGCCACTACCATAATCCGTAAAATCGTCCAAATATGATGACCTACGATTCCCATCGAAATTTTGAGAGCTGCGATTCCCATCGAAATTTTGAGAGCTGCGATTCCCATCGAAAAGCACGGAGCTCCGATTGTCATGGTCATGGTCATGTCCGGAGCTGCGATCCTCGTAGTTGGACCAGTGTGCAGGGCGACGGCCTTGGTTCGATGTTTGGGTACCAAAGTGTGGGTCTGAAAAGGATCAATAAACCCCACGATAAGAGAACAGAATGTGAGACCATAGCCGCAATATTTACCGGATTGATCATTGAACATTGCTGGACTACCTGGATGGTTTTGACTAAAGCCGTTGGAATAGTCCCGTCGAGTTTCAGTAGGGGATCTATTGCGATCTGGAGCAATAGGGGATACACCGGAACGGTGACTGTTAGGGGATCCATTGCGACGTGTCTCAGGAGATCCTGGAATGATTATGTTCATATAGTTTGGAAGATTGGGGCTTGAGTAAATATTGGATCCATTGCGACGTGTAGCCGGTGGGTATCCATAATCGGCACGGCCACCTGGAGGGCTATTTTCAAATGTTAACATATATCTACTATCATCCTTTGAGAGATCCTCGTCATGGGGAACATTGGGCGGTTCATTCATAGGGAATGCGCTGTCAAGTGGACCCGACAGCCAACCAAAGTTGTGCGGCCGCAGTGGTGGTGCCATCGGTGGTGGCGGACAAGTTATTGCCCGGTGGCCATCATCCAAGTAGCGCCCAGGCATGGTTTCTCCACGCCTAAGAATCTCATCTACGTTAGGGACTGAGCAGTCACTGACCCCGTCCGGGAAATGGGGCGCACGCTGCCCAAACATCTGGCAAAAGTTTTTCTTAAGTATTTTCATAAATATTTCGGATATACACTGAAACTCACGCGACAATTCACAGTGGGACGAAAGTCTGTGTCGGCAAGGTGCTGCATTTTCAACAAGCAAAAAAAAAAACACTAGAAATTATTTCCGAAACGATATTTTTTCAGAGTTTTTTGATCCGTTCTGTTCTCGACTGAAGCACCCTTTAGACTGATGAATAAAACACAAAAAACTATAATTTCTCGGCCAACTATGTGTTGAAAAAAGCAAACTTATTTGAACATATGAGTCGTCCAGTGTAAATCGGACATAGCCTGGCCATCTTAGTCGTCATTGTACATTATCATATTTGTCATTAAATGCAGATCTCCTCTTCTGTGGCCAATTCCATTAAAGCGTTTTCCTTGAAGAAACGCTTAAGAAGATACTCTCCAAGCTGTGGCTCGTGATACACTTTCGGTAATAATTTATTGCAATCACTCAACTCAACGAGCACGTCAATGGCGACAATAAAAATGGATAAAATAAATGGTCCTCGTAGTCGTCTGTGCCATATTTTAAAATTGCATCCCAAAGGATGATAAAAAGAGAAACGGGAAGAGTAAAAGAATGAAAGCATTCGAATGAAATGTTCGCGACAACGAATGGGCAAAAAATTGAAATAAATAAGATATAAAATTGTGGCCCAAATACACACACACTCACACAGAGACAGACAGACGAGAAACAGAACGCGAGAGAGACACATCGCGAATCTCAATTGAGAGGGGCAACAATTTATGCATCAGAGATACGATACATACGATACGAACATATAGGTTTACGATCCCCCATGCGACCCATTCGCCGCGATAAGTGTGTTTATTTGAGCTTGTCCAATGCAATATTTACAATGCAGCGACACCCATGTTCGGGCCATGCCACACACGGCGTATGTGAAATGTGGCAAGTGGCAGAAGGATGGAGGATGGAAATCTGCCTTGGGCTCGCGACTTATGCTGTTTGCTTATTTTGTTGTCCTCTGGCTGCTGACTCGGCGACATCGCCACGCCCCGTGTCCATGGTCGCAATTAAAGCAAACAACCAGAACCAGAGGGAAACTAATCTCAAGCGGCTCGTAAATTCCAAGCGGGGCATTCCTGTGGGACACCCAAGGATATCCAGCGATTCCCCCCCTCCCCCACTGCTGCGGTGGCAATTGAAACTATGCACGAATCCTGCGACGCCAGCGGAATGACTAAGCTGGCTTTCTAAATCCTCCTCTTTGTTTGTTTGCCCTGCCAGGGAGATGCTTGGAGAGGATACCGAAAGAAGTGGCCATCGCATTGCATGTGCTGCGGCGGGCCACACGGAGGTGCCCGGGAGAGCGCCCGGGTGCCAGATGGAATGGAGTGGAGTGGAGGGACATAAACCGGATGTTGGGATGCTGCTTGGTTGCCAGGATCCTTGGCATCATTTGCATATTAATTAAATGTCAAAAGGGTAACGGGAAGCAAACAGCTGCTGCTCGAACTCGCCTTCAATTAAATTGAATTGCGATTTGCTTTTGGATTTGGATTTGGATTTGCGACTTGCCCAATCAAGGTCAATTTGTAGAGAGAGACAGAGTCCTGTAAGATAGGCATACACAAAAGATACTCTTCCTATATGCTTATAGGAGAACAGCTACGTTCTCAGCTACGTTAGATGTTTGAAGGAGCGTGGACCAGATTGCTCGTAGGAGGCATCCAACGATGAGCACTGAGAATAAATAAGATAAGGGTAACCGATATATGTATTCAGGCTAGAATATTAACTATAGTTGTTGCCTATTCACATCGGGGGTTTGTAAGTAAATTATATCTCGCTTCTTTTAGCAGTGAGCGGTAACAGTGACCTGTAACAGTCTATTAACCGATAGCGATAACAGGCTGTTAACCTGGGGTGTTAACAGCGCTGTTGTTCTTCGATCTACTATCCTGAAAAATAGATATTGAAAAGCTTCCAAAGAAACCATTGATCTGCAAGAGATCTCACCATCCATTTATGTTTAGCTGCTTCAAAGCAATATCTATGAGCCAACAGTCATCAAAATTGAGTAGACTCCCATGGAAAAGCAGTGTAAATATATCAGGCACTCAGCTTAGAGCGAAGAAAGATTGTGACAACAGCTCCAATTGGTCGCCAAATACATTTTTGGCTCAGAACCCCATCGAAATGGATTTGCAAACTAGATTTAAGCTTCACTCCAGTAGAAATAGCAAGTGCGTCACATGCATACATATCTCTGGCTGCCGTCTGTGCGTACTTACATCGAGATGAAGCTGCCATGCCATCTCCATCTCCTACTTCTACTCCATCGTCTACTCCAGCTACCGTTTTTAGCTAGTCTTCTCGATTCAAAAGGAAAATGCCATAACCCGCTTATGACGCACTGCCGAGTGGTACAGTGCAGAGGACGGAGGATGGAAGCCTGACAACGACAAGTGACATTTTGCGTCAATGACAAACGGGTTTCACTTTTCTTGTGGCGGGCCTCAAACTCCGGACCCCGACAGATCGTTCTACGGCTCGGGTTTAATTGGCAGATGCACACGAAACAATTGGAAGGCTGGGGCTGGGGCTGGGCCTGAGACCGGAGACCGGAGATGTATGGGAAGGACACGACCTGACAGGCTGTATATACCACTTTTACGCTCTGTGGTTTTTACCAGGTAAAAGTGTCTGAGGAAATCCTTGGCCTCGTCCTCGGCTTTTGCATATTTGAACCATTTTGCAATTTCAGAACAGAGTCATGTAGAAACCATGAGCACCCGGGCGAACCATGACCATTGTCAACCATCAAGGACTTGGCTCTCTCCCACTCTCTCTCTGTGCAAAAGATATTTGCATTTTGCGGTACAGCCAGACAGCCAGACATCCACTTCGACTTCCACCCCAAACTCCAAAATGGAGTGTTGTTTTTCGAGCTCTAATTTCAGCTCCTTCAGTTAATGGATATTCTTTGGTTAGACGGCGACTAATCACTATCCAAGCAAAGGTTACGCACAAATCCCAGACATGTCAATTAAGTGATGAAAATTCCCAGCCCCACCCATCCAGCCATCCACCCATCAACCCATCCACCAACTTATCCAGCATCATCCCCTATCCCACTCTGCCTTCCATTCTGGCTGTGGTAATTTGCCAGGCAAGATGTCTTCTGCTCCAGTCAAAAGCCAAAGTTGGCAACCGCAGCAGCATCAGCAGCAGCAGCAGCGGCAGCAGCAAGCAGATGTCAAAACGTATGGCGAATGTGGGTGCTGCCACATCACAGTGCCACAAGGATGAGCAGCATCCCGAATAAATAGAGTGGGAACCACTAGAGGCGCCATACAGCTCCCGAATCAAGTACTAGAGGCGCCATGGAGCCCTGAACTCTTGGCGGGGCTTAGAGGCGAAGAGCTTGCATTTAACAGGCTGAGGCTGAGGCTCAAAAGATATGCAAATCTTTTTCGTTTGGTGGCTGTTGACGGAATGTCTTGCTCAAATGTTTGCTCCTCTGAACTCTGAAGCAGGAAATTAGCACACAAATTACAACAAAACTGAAGTCAAATGGCGTCTAGGGAATGTGCCCTTAAAATATGTATTTATTTTAATGCTAAATGTGTGAAAATTCGAAAGCAGAAGAACTGTGGCTAAACTTATATATCTCACAAAGGAGAAGATTCTACTCTCAAGTGCAGAGTCTCTTTCACGTCTACATTCCACTCATTTTTTCGGGTACCTCAGATCTATTGTCTATATTATACAAAGCCATGACCATGACAAAGCTTCCAATATAAACGATATACCGAGTATCTAGAGCTTTCATTTATTTTTGTATAAAACCACTCGAGAATCGAATGCACTTAAAACGATTTCAATGCATTCCGTTACCATGAGAACTGTCGAAGTGAACTATTGAAAAAAGTGTACTCCTTTTAGCAATAAATGCATTATTTCCCAGTAAAATACATACATACTCGTATGTATGAAAAATTCTCCCTAAGTGTTTGCCATTCAAGGGGCTACAATATTTTCCCCTTTCCGGTTGGTAATTTAGCACTTCCTCGAGTGTCAGCAAAGCCAGTTACTGTTACTCAGCTTTCAGGAGTCTGGGCTTTTCACGGCTGGACGCCTTCTCGCAGAAAATTCCTTGGCATTTCAGCTGCAAACGATTTTCCGTACTCGGTCGAGCGGCAATAAGTCAAACGAAGCGACCTTTCGACTGAACTTGAATAAATCGCATAATGGCACAATGGCCAAGAACCCTATAAACCCTTTTTGCCCCATTGTGCACTCTCAGCAGCTCAGCTGGCCATGGAAAATAATGCTTGCCATTGGCTAGCGGCCACAAAATTCTAAATTTCACCCACAAAAGTATGCAAAACACGTGGCTCATTCGTGCCTTTTGTGGAAAATCAAATTATCAGCAAATTTATTTAATGCATAACATCAGGAGCGTGGGGGAAGAAATACGCTTTACACACACAATTAGCAGGGACAGAATTTTCGCGGACACAAAAGTTGACCAGAAAAGCCATTGAAAATTAATCGAAATCACTGGAAATTTCCGGTGGTATTTTCGGTTGATTTTTCTGTGAAAACTTTTGTGTGTCACCCCGATAACCGAAAATTGACGTGGACAATGCTAAAACCGCAGCATGCTTTTAGCATTCAGCGGAGGGACACACACACAATCGTTGACCGACAATAAATATGCATCAAGGGATAGCCATTATCAGGCTAATGGCGAATTCCCCGTGAATGCCAAAATAAACCAAAAAAGGTACGACTCTTTTCAGCCTTTAATTTGGCAGACCATCAGCAAACCCTGAAATCACCAATCACCCGAGGGAGAGGAACCAAAAGATCAAAATCAATTTAATATACCCGCATAAACGCCACGACTTCTTGGCTTACTCGGAGGACCAGCCAAACTCTCAGCCAAACAACAAGCAGACTTTGTAGCACACATTTAATTTAGCATAAAAGCCAAGTTTAGAAGGTCCCAAGGACAGAGAGAGAGAACCATAGTTTGGGCCACATTTTGTTTACTTTTGGCCAGAGTTGATGAACTGTAAATGAACTTTGTGTTTGAATTCGATTTAGTTTTATTGCAACATGCTTCTCGAGCAGCACTTTATCTAGACAATTTCTCCAAAGACGAGCACACAGACACTAAGAAACTCTCGTCTTGGATATACATAGTGCTTCTATATATATGTGTATAACAATCTGTATATCTGTGTGAATAGAAAGTTGTGAACAGTTTGCGGGTTATAGCTCCGGGTATCCGGTTTTGTGGCTGCCACATGATACGTCCAAAGTACACATAATATCAATGGGAATGCAATATTGGTTGGCACAAAGAACAATTTAGTTGATGGTTGGCCATGCCACAGAGCTAGCTGTTTGAGCTAAGACTCAGAGAAATGGCAATGCAGTTCATCCACCACTGCGTATACGCAATATGCATGCGCTGTGAAAATACGGAAAGTCAAAGACCCAAACAGCTGTGACAATCAAATGGCGCACATTATTTGTTGTGATATATGTATATTTTTATAAATTTATCCACTTAATATGCATGACAATGCAACAGATTTTCACACTGAAACTGAGAAATGAAGACAGATGAGATGACAATTAAACCACCAATCGAGCAAGGAAACTTTCCCCCACCACTACAACAACGCACAATATAGTATATAAAAATGCATGCGATTAAAAATATATATGTATTCACGGGTATAATAAAACTTATCAGCGGAAAACAGACCCGGTAAGGAGAGGAGCGGAGAGCAGAAGAGAGCGGAATCATCCGCATCAACTTCACTTTTTATTTACATTTCCATTAAGTCAACACCGAGCGCCACCGAAAAAGCAGACCAAGTGGCAAAGAAAAAGAGAAAAGAAAATTCCTTCTTCAGCAGACAACCAAAAAAAGAAAGAAAGAAAACAAAACCAAAAGAGGGTAAAAAAGGTGGAAAATTTACTGAAACAAAGTCAACACGAATTTGCAATTTGGTATAAAATTTCCACTGCGACCGCTGCACAAATTGCTAATTCGCTAAAAACTTCACAGTTGACACAAGAAATTTGTGTGAATACATTTTTTATGTGCCTTCTCTGGAGAAGGATCTAGACAGGACATTCCAAAGGCAGAACAAAGGGGGAGGGGAAAAGATAGCGAGCTCTCACGACGCTCAAGTGGTGGCTATTTATACTTTCGGTGGAAATGTAGTGCAGGGCATATTGCATTTCATGTTGAGTTTATGTACTCGTAATAATAAATAAAGTAAAGTAAATAAAGAGTATTTTAATCAGAAATCGGAGAGGTTTCAAAATAATTGCTAAATGAATCACATTTCCTGGAAGTACAAGCAAAATGATTTATATTTAATTGATTAAGAATTAAATATTGCAAACGAAAAGTACTCTTATTACAGATTACACTTCAAAGATCGCATTATTTACTTCATAATCTTTCATGTACCGGAACCTATGGGTTTCTTGTATTATACATATATTGCATTGTGTTTATATTGTATAACAATGAATAATTAACGACAGAGCAGATAAGAAAAATAAAAAAATATGTAAAAAAAAGGTAATCGTTTATTTCAATGGAAAATTGTCATAGCAGAGCTGAAGGGTATTTGAAATGTGTGTGTGGGAGTTACTAGTGCTAACGAAATCCATATTCATAAGAAATGAATGAATGAATTTGGCCAGCACATAGGAAATATGAAGTGACAGTCCATCGACTGGGATAATGGTATCAAAGTTGTGTCTCCTAACCAGATAACACTCTGCTGTTATCCACACGTTGGACGACTACTATAAGCCGCGCATTAGTTGTGTTTGCTGATAAGATACGGATACTTAAGATGAGATAAAATGCAAATAAGCAGATCGTGTATTATAGGAGAACTAAACAGTGAAAGTAATAGAGTAGAAAAGAGGAAGGAAGTGGTTATCAGATAATGTTCACCTCATTGCTCACATGAAGTGTATTTCCCCATCAATTATCCAGTTCGGTGATATGTAATTACTATTTGCTTTTGTGAATGAAATCGGTTGTTATCATGGCTTATCAGCTCCAATCGAGCGCTATGTCAATATTTGCCCTGGCACTTGGCGACGAGTGCAGGGCTTTTCAAAGCGAAGGCTTTATTAAATGTTTGCATATTTTATAAACCAGATGACTAATGCCCAAGATGCTTGCTTCACCTAATACTAGTTACAGGGGAGTCCCCCGCCCCCTTCGGGGCAGCTGGTGCATATATCATCCAGGAAAATGCATTCATCTTGTGGCCCTGATGCATTGCCTGTTATTAATACATCCGATTGATAAATATCCCACTACTAAATTAAAAGTGTCAGCAGGACAATCTCCGATTCCCATGCCACCCAATCCTTTGGCATTCCTTGTTCCTTTTTGGGGGAAAATATTCGACTACGACGACGACGACGACAACAAAGCATTTGACATTAGTTGAGATTTTCAATGCTTTCCACAGCAGACCCTTGCCCCCTC
Source organism: Drosophila algonquin (assembly GCA_035041765.1). NCBI lineage: Eukaryota > Metazoa > Arthropoda > Insecta > Diptera > Drosophilidae > Drosophila > Drosophila algonquin. Next base: position 121,852 of record JAWNKY010002278.1, on the reverse strand, counting down.
CCTCCATCCACGACAACGTTGAAAACGTGTCAAACCGTAGCGAGCGGGGGAGGTGGGGACTGAGGGACTGAGGGAGGTTGAACGAGAACCGAACCAGCAGATTGGTTCCGTGCCATGCAGCCATAGAAAGGCATCTACATCATTACCATGACGCCAGGGGTCTAAACAGTGTTCTTCCAGCTTGCAGCTTGCAGCTTGGGACTTGGTCAACTTTTTTGGGTACAAAGTTCGCCATTCGCTAGTTGGCCAAATGCGAAACGAACTGCAGAAAGAATGCAGGCAAAATAGAGAATAGAAAAGAATACTTGTAGAGGGAATCGTTTTCTAATGCCCCTCAAGGTCTCTCTGTCCGTCGGGGGTTTTCTTTCGATTTGATTTTCCCATACTGGCCACTGGCCTGTTTTTCGTGTTACGCATTTATGCTAAAAGTCTATTTATACACATTAATTAGATAACAGCGGAAGAGGAGACCGAGAACGAAGAACGAAGAACAGCTGAGCCCACGTCTAATGTTTCGTGGCGCCAGGTTTGAAATCAATTTGCAAGGCTTTGACTCATGCAATTCCAGCCCACCCAGGCACACCCACTTCAATGTCGTAACGCCATAGACCCCGGCACTGCCCTACTTTTAAGCGCAATCGTGACTCAAAGCAGATTGTCATTACTATTTATCTACCAAGGTCTGTGGACACACAAAATTCTGCATTGAAGAGCAAGTACGTGTGCGAATTTGTTTGCCCAATAAACGGATATATCAATAGAAAATTAAAACATTACTACGGGTACTATTACTTACGGTACTATTAAGTACGACATAATATTACTTCACTGAGAATATATAAGTTATTACCTAAGTACTTCAAAGTTTCTAATAATGCTTACCCTAGATATAGATATCTATCAGGAGTACTCTTCGGGAGTAACTTGGAGGAGTACTTGTCCTCTTTGCGTATATTTCATGACCTTTTCTGAAGTACATACATATGTATTTTTATTTCAAAGGTACACATTTCTGGGGAATAGATTTTGCAACAACGTTACAGGTATATCTAAGAATAGATACCTTTTCTTTCACTACTTTGTAAGTCATTTCTTTGGTGTAACCTTCTTTGAGTACATTTCTGGAGTTATATTTAAAAGTAAAAAACTTTCGGGAGTTACTTTCATGCACATCTCCTACTGGGTTTGCTCCTTTGTGAGTAACCTACAACGATTTACAACGATTGCAGATTTGTTGTACCTTGAACTATCCACAACTTTGCCTGACTCACTGGCTTTCAATTTGAAGTTTGCACCCCCAAGGACGCCCAATAGAAGCTCGTGCAACTGTTGATCTCAACAGCGATACCAATACCAGATCCCCAGTGTAGCCGAAACAAAAACAATCTGCAAAGCAACAACAGAACAAGAACATTTAGATACATTAAGAATATAGGCAACACAGACACACGCAGGTGGCGGGGTGGACAGGTGGCAAGCCAGAGACGAGGAGGCCAAAACTCATAAGCAAAACTTTAGCTCGAAGTCTGGGGAAAACTTATTTACTTCGAAATTACGTGTCGTTGGAGTCGGCTGAGGCGACATTATACAATTTATATGCACGTATTCCTTTCTATCCAAGATGAAATGTCCTCGTCGTCGTCGTCGTTGTCGTTGTCGCTCTCGGGGTTGACTCTTGCTGGCAGGAAAACTGCTGGCTGTATGGCGGTTTGGTTGCTCATCAGCATCATCAACGAGAATGTAATTACATTTTCCCGATTCATGACAGTTTTGCATAACCAAAAGCCAGGTTCCGTTCCTCTGCCCATCCCCATCCCCGTGCCCTTTGTCCCCGTCTCAACGTCTGGGTTATTGCGTTCATTAATGAGGCAGGCGCGAGTGGCAGCCACAGGATGTAAAACCTGGCCACAAAACACCTTTGCCCCGACTTGACTTGTGTATAAATCACCAGGATCCATGCTCTGCAGGTGAACAAAATTGATTTTTTTCTCGTCAAGGAAGGAAATGCCACTAAAGAGTTTTTACTATTAAATTAACTAGAGCTCCTGATAAGTGGAAAAGCTATACTCAATCTTTCGATTATGGGATACACCATAATAGGGATATAAATGAGTGGAAAAGAGGACATACTTACCTATAGAAAACTGATATATACACTCTAATGGAATGATAATTCAGATAAGTTCTATAAAAAAAGAGCCTCGTGATAGTTTTGCAAGAACTTCCGGTGGAACCTTCAATACAGCTCGTATCACACAATATATCTTGGGATATACCAATGCGGGGGCGGATCAGTTAGTCATAATATAGTACTCATAGCGATGTGGGGTGTGGGGTCCGAAGGAAAGTCAACTGATAAGAAAATCCGCACTGGCCCCATAAAAGCCACCTCTGAGCCGCTGCCAGAGGCAGTATCAGCATAACTTGACAGCCGTCGAGACAAAACAAAACAACTGTGCGAGCAATTTAATTTAATTTAAATACAACAACAATTTAACGAGTGAAAAATAAGTGCAATTCAACCAAGCGGAAACGAGTTAAACGAAAATGAGCGTGGAACAAGTAAGGGAGAAAATAAATAGGAAATCTTAAGAGAACAATTGCGACTAAATAAATGTACAATAAGAACACTTTTTTGGTGTGAAAATCAATCGCATTTCATATAAGAAAAATTATATAGAAACAATGGAAAACATTTCTTAAAAACTATAAAAAAATACTCAATATAAACCAGAATGTGTCCAAAGATCTTCAAGGGTCCATCAAATATCTTTAAAATATCTTTAAAAATCTTAAGCAATCTGAAGAGATATTTGGCAGATTCGCTGATAATCATCGTTAATCTGAACATTCTAGTTTGCCCAGGAATGCCTCAATGCCCACAATAAATATCGCGCCCTGCACAATGCCCCACCGCTGAGACTGAGTCCCAAACTGAATGCATTGGCCACCAACTGGGCTCAGGTATGATCCACATGCACATTACATCCCCAAAGAGGAGTCTTCATTGCCATCCTTCCCATGATTTCAGCATTTGCTGGCCATCAATCGCATGGAGCATCGGCAGAATAGCGGATACGGCGAGAACATATACATGGCCATGGGTGGCATGATGTCCGCATCCGATGCTGTGAACTCCTGGTACAAGGAGATCAATCTATACAACTGGAACAGGCCCTCCTTCACAATGGGCACGGGACACTTCACCCAAGTGGTGTGGAAGAACTCGACCGAGTTGGGCGTGGGATTCGCCAAAAGGTTGGTCATCTTTTCCCTACAAATACATACCGTAAGAGATTGATTTGATTATCTTTTTATAGGGGCAACATCATATATGTTGTGTGCAATTACAATCCCCCTGGAAACTACACCAATATGTTCCGGGAAAATGTGTTGCCCAAAACTCGCTAAAAGCAAAAGGAAATTGAAGGCATTCCAAAGATATTTATAAAACATAAACCTTGTAAAGGTTTGATCATTCCTTCAAAACATTTCATTGAAACCAAAGCAACTATTACAGAATTTATATAGAAAATATATTATAGTTATAAGATCCCCAAATAAACAAAATCATAAGTGTGTAATACTTTTAAAACAATACATTTATTATCTTGGATATAGCCATATATACATATGTATTCTAAACAATTATAGAAACCTATAAATAAAACAAATATTAGGTATATTATTCACTGAATTGAAATGTAATATAAAGGTGGGGATACTAAGGATACAATGAGACTATTTTTTGGCTACGGGAATACGAGAATTCAACCTTTAATCTTTATATCTTCTGTCAGGGTATAACTAAATTTAAAATACAATAATTATTTTAGGTATTCTAATGGGATGCCCAATATTTCTTTGAGAACTTGTTCTATTATTTATAGTTAATTGTTTATTTTAATAATAGTTTACAACAGCTTTCACATTAATTTTCTATAGGTATTATTTCCATAATAGCCACACAAGTTACCTGAATCCATCCCACTCTCAACTGCCATTGGAGAGTCCGTTCCATCGATCACTCTTCAATGGTGCAAAGCTTGGGACGGGGCCGTGAGCCGATGATGCCTATACTGTTGCTTGAGAAGCCATTTGCTGAGGCTTTGCTGGTGCTCCTGGCACCATCACAGATATCCGCGGACGAGGAGGAGGAGGAGGAGGAGGAGGAGGACTTGAACTTCGACCTAAGCTTGGGCTGCTGTCGATGCACGTGGACTCCGTTCCGACGCAGCCTCCGATAGAGCGAGATGTACTTGCCCGCCGTGGTCGTCCGGGGCACAATGTACTTCTCGCAGAAGGCGGTTTTACTGCGGGCCGCTTCACTTAGCTGGCCATGGCCCAGGGCCTGGAGGAAAGCCAGGACGAAGGCATAGCAGTTGTGACTGGTCTCCTCGTAGCTGGTAATGGACCACCGCATAGATTGGGCGCAAATCTATTAATTCAAATGGTAGGGATACAAATGGTCCCAGTGAGGACCGTGGACCGTGTGTCCGAGTGAGCTTAGGGATTTGCATGAATATCGGAGAAGGGAGGCGCAACTCCACTCACCTGCTGCAGCACCTCGTCCCAGTAGTCATGCCAGGGCTCGGGCACATCGCCCACCAGGAGACTCTGCCACCATTCGCGCGGATTATCGTCCCGCCGATGCCGCCGCAGTCCGTCCCGATCGAACTCCACGATGTCGCCGCCGGATGTGGTCACTGCGATATGCAAATCGGTCGCATTGCTGTAATCGCTGCGGAAACACAACGCATCGCATCAAAAGTATATATGTACGTATATTCCAACCATGAAAGATACAAATAAAAAACCACGTGAGGGGGAGGAAAAAATAGTTGAAATTTGCACAGAGATTTTCGTTTGGCAAGGCTATGGCAGTGGGTTTCAGCGAGCTGGAATTGGTCTGGCATTTATGGCGGAAAAATAAAGATCTGCCGGGAAATGCACAATCCAAAGAGAGGAAAAAATGGATATAAAGTAACCATTGGAATCACTTGTATTAGAAAGGAAAGAGAGAAGCTGAAAATTGCAGCTTAGTTTCTTGGGATGGATAAATATTCTTTTCTTTTTTTAACTTTGCTGAAAGTATGGTCTTGAGTCTTTTTGGTCTGAAGTTTAAAGTCTCAAGCTCTCAATATAATTTATCTTTTTATCCCTAGTCGTTGGGAACTAACTAAATCTGGCATGAGATATTCTTAAAGCCATCTTTGAGCATGATTGCCAATATCAAATCATCTTTTTCAAGGTTTTGAATATAAGTAAAATTTTAACTAAAAAATTATGGTAAAACAAAAACCAAAAATTAACTTTATACTTTATATGCCAGTAGCTTTTTCCGTGGTAAAAATGTTTCAAAATATTTTATTACATGGAAATTGTTTAAACGGCTGTCCAAACTGGTATAAAAATTAGTTGAAGCTCAAGTTTGATTTGTTCCTGGATTTGAATGTCATAAGCTGGTACGCATATGCACATATGTATGTGTATGTACATGAACCCATCTGTGGTACTCACTTGAGAAAATCGCCGGTGGAGGGCCGCAGGACAATGGCGCACGGATGCTGTGTGGCCCGCACAAAGGGATACGGCAGACGGAAGGGCAGTAGGCGGGCACTGGACCGTACAGCTGTGGCACCCATGTCCATGACGGACTGGGCAGCCGCATCCTCGTCCACATTTAAGTCTGCATCTGCATCTGCATCCGCATCCAGTGGCGCATTGCAATGGGGACAAGTGTGCGGCAAAGTGAAGCAGAAAACTTTTGCGTTGCAGTGATGAAAACAGAGGATGCCCGGATCAGAGGTAATTGTGGTTGTACTTTTCGTTGCCGACATATCTGTGTGTGTGTGCGTGTTCCTCCTGATCCTCCTCCTAGTTCCTTCACCTTGTTCCACCTCCTCTTTGGATTCTGTCGCCTCCTCCTCTTGAGGGTCCTGCTTCTGCTCCTGCTTGTACCCGTATTATAATTGATACACTTTGTCTATTGTGGCACTGCCCCTTCCGGCTGTCTCCTGTCTCCTTTTTGGGGTGCTTGTGGCTTAGAGCCTGGCCCCTGGGCCTGGAATAAAACGAACAATTCTTGTAAATAAGCCGAGACCAGGAAAAGTTGCGACCGTAAAGCGGTTTGCCCGGAACATTCGGGCGGCCAGCACTTTCTGTGGTCACACAACAGATAGATGAAAGACAAGAGAGAGAGAGAGAGAGCGAGATAGAATGAGATATAGGGGGGTAAGAGTAGGGTGTTTTAGACGGACTTCGACCAAAAGTTTCCTGGTAAATATGACATTTGTCATCATTATTGCCTGGTCTTGTTTAGGGGTTTTTCCACCATGTTTTTGGGTTGGAAAAGGCTGTGGTATAAGCTATGGAAAGGGGATAACTACGACTGATATCAAGGCTATAGTTTAAATTTGAATATTGAAAATAAAGGCGTGGAATCTTGTTTGTTATTCCCACAATCATAGAAGATTATTTCATATCATATATGATATGGTTTCTATAGTACGCTCTTTGATTCCCAAGGGGATATCCATTATGTATACTAGGGTATACTTTTGGGGTAGGTTGGTTTATACCTATATTCATATTAAAAATAAGTATTTAAAAACTCAAGTTCTGCTTAAATTTATAATTAAATACTATAATTTCGATATTCGCCCTAAAAAAACCATTGACTAAAAAGAAACTCCTCCATTCCGCCGTATAAAAACGAATTTTTTCAATCAATTAAGAGCACTTCATATAGAAGAGGCAAGCTGCAACCCTTGGGCAATCATATGGTAGCCGCCTATAAAGGGGAAGGCCGGTGCCAAAAGAAAGCAGGCAGCAAAACGTAAACAAACCGGCAAAATCCGAACCCACCTTCACCACCCGCTGTCACCAAAAGAAACCCACCACGAAATCTGAATAAAATTCCTAAATAGTCTCCGAGCGAGAGAGGGAGAGCGAGTCGGGGAAATTCCCAACTCATTGCATGGCCCCAACAAGAGGTGGAAATGCATAGCTCACTGGGAAATTTCCCGGCTCGTCTTTTGGATCTCGTGGCGGCACGAGACTTCGGTTGCACGGGGGCACGAACACGGCCAGGTCCACGACACGACAGCGACAGCGACTTGGAGTCGCGAGGCGAACCAGTTGACGGCGAGCCGTGCGAGCAGACGGTCGTGTTGCAGTAGCCAAAAGTAGCCAAAAGGAAAGTGGCCCCCAAAACAACAAAAAACACCAACCAATTCGAACCACAAACAAGCCCGAAAAGCCCATCATTAACATCGTAGTTACGGGGTGTTCCGAGTGCGGAGTGCAGTGCATTCCCAGATAAGACTGCAATCAAGGGATACCAGTACGAAGGATACGCCGTCGCATTATCCTGACAAAAAAAAGAACAGTGAGACATTGTCCTTTTTTATTTGTTTACAACTCGCGGTCAGGACTTTGAATTTTTGTGGGTCTAGGACTTGGTGGAGGGTCGTCCCCTGCCCGTGTCTTTCGTGGTGTCCGCGTTACCCTCCCTCGCCGACCAGCCCTAGTGGAGAGTCCTGCCGTCCTTACAGCCGCGCTTTATGTTTGTGTTGTGCTGCTGCAAAGTGGACGATGCCATGGCAACACATTGCTAATCGATGACGTGACCAAAAAAACACCAACAACCAACCAACCAACCAACAAAATAACTGTCGGCAAACAACACACAACACTCTCTCCACATTTTGGAATAACACTGGGATAATGACCGTCGACTGATTCTGGTATGTGCCAACATCAACATGTTTACAGAACAAACAAAAAACAACTAAAAAAGCAAAGCAAAAACTGAAAATGGGTAAATTACCCCTAGGCTAAGTGATAATTGTGGCCGATGAGCAGAATTAATTTTTGATTGCCAGAAAAAAGGGGGAATCATTAAAGCCAAAGCATTCAGAATATGAGTGAAATATAGGCGGAAATTAGCATTATTTATTAGTACTCAAATAAGCAAATAATTTAAAAACAATCCTTGTAAAAATAGGTCCTATGTTGATAAAAATATATCTAGCAATACATATATTTACATACCGAATAAAATATTAAACTAAATAAAGGAAATATATCCCTAACATTTTTATATTTCATAAAGCATATTTGCTATCCTTTGCATTTCGATTTAAGTCCTTTATTCGAGTTGTTATAACTATACAAACCCATCCTTAAAAGTAGATGGATAAATAGTTAGATAATATCGCTATTTATGAGCCTTCGCTGGCATTCCTTCAAAGTTCAAAGTTCCTTCCTTCACTGTCTTTTGTATCTTTCCATGTGTCAAGGATAATGACCGTTAACTAATTTTCCATGATTATGTGGCAATCAACACATTTACAGAGCAAACAAAACAGCAAAAACTAAAAAGAAAAGAAAAATGTTGCCCAACTGATAAGTGTTGCGGTTAACGAAATTCATTTTTGATAGCCCCAAAATGGTGAAACATTTAAGCGCCTTAACTGCTTTTCCCCAAAAGCAAGGCCAAAAGCAAAAGCAAAGGTTCGAGCAAGTTCTGTGGCTCCCTTTTGCGGTCTCAAAGCAGTCTCAAGTCTCGGCTAGCAGACGTTTCAAGATCGAAAGAGATAAGAGATAGTACGAAGCCAAAAGCAGAAGTTGACAGGCCACAAACAAGCCAGAGTCAGAGCCAGAGGGAACTTTGAACCCAAGTTGAATGAGGAAATTGTCAAAGAGAAGGGCACAGTTTTTTTATCTGTATTTTTTCTTTGGGCTTTCTGTCTGTGAGGAGCCATCCTTAACCCAATTAGTGGGCTGCATGGCTTTTATACAAAATTAAAATGTTTACTTGTCAAGTGGCCGAAAACAGACAGAACTATTCATAAGCGATATTCTGTGACTGATTGAGTGGAGAGTTTTCCTTTGAAAAGGGTTGCTAACGGTGGAAATGTAAACAAAAATGGGACATTTTAACTTGCTACAAAATATTTAATAGTTTTTGGAAATTTTTGTTATTTTTTAACAAGCGTTTCCACTTGCCTTTAAAAAGTTTCTTCCTTGTGAGATTAGGAAAACTTTTCCTGCTTAAATCGAGATATTTTTAAATCCAGTACAGGAGGAAAACTAAACAGAGAGCAACAAAAACTTTCACAATTTAGATATTCGATAAACTTCAGGAAAATATTCATAAATACAAATATAAACTGTAGAAAAAACCTATATATTATGACTAATAAATTAACATTAATTGATCAGATATATATTTTCTAATAAGGCTAATATTCCCCTTAAATACATATAGTAAAATCCTTCAGTGATAAGAAATTCTCAGGATAACCTTTCAGGAGCATAAATTGATTCGAGTGGCTTTGAATTTTCATGCAACAAAAGCTTTTTAATCACAATATAAGACCACAACAATTGGTAGCCTAATCCAAGAAGCTCTTAAAACAAGATACAAATTCCAATTTCACACTAGTCCCAACTTTGAGGCTTAAACATGCTTATAAAATGTTTTGTTTTATCAAAAATTATGGTAGGTGCAACATTCTTGCTAATTCATAAAATTATTATAAAATACTAAGCCCAACGAGCCCAAATTTGTATGCAAATTTAATTGCTATCAAAACACAGCACACATATTTTGTGTGTAATGAAAATTCGATAGCCAGGCAAATATTTGGCAGGAAGAGTTGTGCGAGGGGAAAGTGATTTTCATTTGATTTTCCTTTGAGTTGAAACTTGAATTGATTTTGCTTGGGGCCAGGAATACGGAAGCCAAGGCAAATACCAAGTGAAATGAAAGGCTAAAAATAAATTGCGGCAAATTGCCTTAAAGCCCAAGTTGGCTTTTCCCGATGACGACTCGACACGGAAAACGGGGCAGGCAACAAGGCAGCAAAACAAATGCAATAAAGGATATGACAACAGGCCCTCTTCGGGGAGAGAGTGCGCCGAAAAGAAAGTACGGGAACGGAACGGAGCGGCAACAATTTCAGCAGCGGGCTTTGGTGAAATCCAAACAAACTTTATCTCTATGTTGTTTGCCAACTTGAATTAAACACGCCCCATGCACCCAACCCCTACCCACCTACCCATATGGCCAAGAAAGTATGTTACGGCTGGGCGCGGTGCGGCACGGGTGAAGAGTCCCAAAGAGTTGTGAGAAATGAAATTACAACTTGCATCCTCTTTCTGTTCTGGCTTTCTGTTCTTGTCCTGTTCTTCTTTTTCTTTTTTTTTGGTCCGGACAGGCACTTGGCCAGGGGACCTTCAAAAGGAATTGTTTGGCCAAAGCAAACACAGAAAGGGACGAAAAAATGTCTGTGAAATCAAGTTAAGTTTACGCATTTTTAGTGCACTTGGAACAGGACCAAAAGCAGCAACAGAGACGGGAGACTGAGCTTGAGCTGGAGCTGGAGCGTGGCATGGTGCAGCTCCAGAAAAAATAAAGGATAAAATATGTACATGACAGGAGAGGGGACATAAAAAATGTACAAGCCAAAGACAGACCCGAACAAGGAATACGAAAACAAAAAAGAAGCAGGTGAAAAGAACTCATCAAGGCTTAGGACACAACGAAATCGAAACACTCTTGAATGAAGAAAATTAATTTAATTGGGGTTTTTTAGGGTTAACTTCCCCAAGAAAAAGCATGGAAAAGTGTGACCTTAATCGTGAACAAATTGTCTTTAAATGGTATTTATTTTCACTTGAATGATATACTTTTTTTAGGGAAAAGACTGGAACAGTTTAGATCACTTTTCTAAGAAATATTTAATAATTCTCACCTTAAGCTTCCACTCCAAAAGAAATACTCTTACGTACTCTTTTTGGTAAGAGCATTCAAAGAATAACTAAAAATAATGAAGAAAAAAAAGGGAAAAAGTGGAAAAAGTGGATGAAGGGGAAAAAGGCCCAAAGAAGCTGCCAAAAGTTGTCGGAATCTGCCAGTAAGTAAATTTAACGGCGCCAACTGACAGTACAAATTGCTCAAAATTTTATTGTTCCTTGTTGTGCCCGTTTTTTTCTCGTTTCGTGCCGCAGCTGGTGACGCAGGTTATAAATTAGAGTGGCAACAATACGAGTGGCAACAACAAGTGCTCTGTGAATTAATAACAAAACGGTGACAATAACAGCCAACCCAACCCATCCCATCCCGGCCTGCAAATGGAATAAGCCAAGTTGACAACTTTGAAAGCGGCTGTTTGGCTGTTCCCAAAAGTAAAACTCACAAGTAAAATTCCCTGCAATGCGTAAATTAATTCAGAAGACAGGAGACGACAGCAGAGCACACACGCAATGCAGGGGAGCAGGAGCAGGTGCGTGGCCATAGGACAAAACAGGGTCCTGGGAATTGAACTCATAAATGACAGATATAGATTGAGTACAGTTATGGGGAGTGCGACGAATAAATATATTTATATATCGAATATTATGGATCAATATTCTACAATCAAAAAAAGTAGCTTGTAAATGGAGTAACATTTCAAAAATCACTTAAAAGAGAATAGAAAGGAAATACTACCCGTAATATTCTATTAAAATTGCCATCGATATAGTCTTAAGTAATACCTGAAGACCTATTGGGTTATATTGGGTTTCTCTCAGTGTCACACACTTACTTTCCAAAAAGATACTTTTCACCCTGTTTTGTCTGGTTTTGGTGGTTCCCCTTTTTTCGGTGCCCGGTTGCTGCCTCAAAGTGTGCTACACTTGTGCCGCATGCTGTCGTTGTTGCCTCACTCACCTCGACACACACACTTCCCCCCCAGTCTATACATTCCAGCTGGTTTTCCCCACTTTTCGCCCCCTTAACAGCTTCATAAAGCCAAGTGTTTGCGCTTTGAAGTTTCCGCTTCCGCAGTGAACAACGGAATGTTGTTGGTGTTGTTGCCATTGCGGCACAGCATAAAACATACTTATTTTGAAGTTGGTGGCACATCCGTAGACCCCACACATCCACATCCTCAGCCAACACACTCGGGTGGAGAAAGGATGCCAATGCTGAGCGGTTTGGAGAGTTTTCTTTTCCTGGCCTGGCCTGTCCTGGCTGCATTGTTGTTCAGTTCACCTTTTCCACGTACTATTGTTGTTGTAATTGCTGTTGGAGTTGTTGTGGTTGTCGCATCTGTTGTCTGAATCTGTTGAAAATTTAAATTCGAAAGTGTGTGCGTCTCCCCTTCCCTCTCCCCCTCCTTCCTGGAGATCTAATTAAGTTTGGGGATTGTTGGCACAACCTCCGGGGGCATGGATGGATGTCACGTCACGTGGGTTGAGTAATTTACGTGGAAATGGTATCCTCTCCGCTTGCGTGGGGACAATTTGTGGGTTGATTATTTAGAGTGAAGATTGTTTAAAGAAATTTGGTTCTTTGATTAGGTTGAGGTTGGGATATGGCGGGTTCTTTGTGGTCCGTGTAAGTTGGAAGAACTTCAAATGAACAAAAGTGAAGAGAATGAATCACTTAACAACCACACAATCAAAATATCATTCGATAACTCTCCCAATCGAGGCTAAAATCTTTACCCTTCTGCAGTCTTGAGTGACCTCCACATAGATGTATTTGTTATAAAGATTTGTTCACGTTGCGGTCATAAATAACAACAGATTCATGCAATTTTATTACGCACATTTTATGGGCAAATACTCGCACAAGAGTGTGAATACAAATATGAGTAGAGTGCGAGTGTGAGTGTCATGTATGGGTGTGGGTGTGGGTGTGTGAGTGTCATGTATGGGTGTGGGTATGGGTATGAGTTTTTGTTCTTTAAGTTAAGGGAAACACGATATGAATGAAAGTGAAAATGAAAGGAAAGCTAAGGCAAAGCAAACACTTTCACTTTGTGCCCATTTAAGGTCGTGTGAGTATGGAATTTTCCTGTGTTTATGTGTGTGTGTGTGCAATAAATAAGCGACTTATTTATGCCTCTCACACACACTTGCACACACACACACATATTTAGCCATAGCAAGTGTATTTGGGTTAGTAATACCATTTACGAGGCAAAACAAACATAGAACAAAAATGTAAAGCAAAAAGAGCCACACAACAATGAGCTCCTCGCTCCCGCTCTTTACGTTTATGTTTATGCCGGCAAATCCGTCTTCAATGTAAGCCCTGGCATATCTTTGAAACAAGAAAGAAAGAACCGAAGCTAAAGATACCCTACCCCAGCAGATGTACATGTGTTTTTCCATATGTTTGCTATGAAAGAAAAATTTATTTAAAACGTTGCAATTTGGCACAGAATTACTTTCCCCGTAAACATTTGCTTTTAAGCTATCGTTTGATCTATTCCTAGTGCTACAAGTAACATTGAATCCCTCATTCTACCAAAGGCAGACTGGTCCAATGCTGTTCCCAAATGTATAACCAGAAAGACCCCTTCAAAACGAGCTCTAAAAGGGGTCTTATAATTTCTCATAACAAACATCTGGTAATAATCTCAATGCCCACCTCTTCGGAACTAAAAAATATAGAATACAGTGTAGAACATAGCAGAAAATCTCAAACAATGAGGGGAAAGAGCGAACGAACGAACGAACAAACGACCGACCGAACGTTAGAGGATGGTTCGTCTATTTAACTAACTGTGCATAATTCATAATTTAATTAAGAACTCGGCGAAATGAAAAAAGTTACACGAGGGACATTCCACTCTCTGCCTCTGCCTCTCTCTCTCTATCTATCTTGCTCTATCTCCCTGTACAGGTATAAGTGTGTGTGTGTCTGTGTGTCAGTCAATGGCTGAGAAGCCCTGCCACAGCTGTTGGCCCTCTGCAAGTGTGTGTAAGCCCTGGGGCTACCCTTGTGTGTGTGTGTGTGAGTGTGGGGCTGTGGGTGGTGGCAGGTGCCACTTTGCTGGCGTATTCTGTCCGCAGCTGGAGGTTTTGTTTTTTGCTGGAAATGGCCATAAGTCAAGGAAATCTGCGACACCCAAATGACAAGATTTTCCGGTTTTCTTGCATAGCGAAAAGCCCTGCCTCAGGGATTACAAGTGTGCGAGGTGTGAGACGATTCTCTAAGCCTCCAGATGCATTTCCTACACCCATTTGGGCCCAGCAAAAACGAGAGGGGATTTGATGAAAGAAAAGCAGCTCATTTTGCAGGTTTATAGGGGGACATCCATTTCCAGATTTCCACATTTCCACATTTGTTTCCATTACTCATTCACTGGGAGGTGTACGGTATTTTTTTAGGATTTTTAAAGCTGTTGCGGGAGTGTGGAAAGTTTTGGTATTAAATGGGAAGAAGGTTGGGGTGTGGACTCCATTGAGTGGGTGTCAGGAAAACCTGAAGCAGTGGGAGTATGAAGCTAAGATACCACCATTCGTGCATAAACCACTCTCTGGATATCAAGCAACACTATCTGAAGCTTTATTATGTTCTCTGATGATCCCAAAATTCCGAAAAGGCTGTATAAACCCTTTCGTTAAAAAGAGGATATTTTTTTATAATATTTTATTCTAAATCTAGAAATGTTTGTAGTACAATTATTATTATATTCATTAGAAATTGTATTATTCATTTATTAGGCAATATTATTATTGTGTTCTGCACAGTATTGTCATCCAATTGCTTATACTTTTGGGGTTTTCTTTTAATAGTTCCCACATTTTGCGTTAAAATCAAATCACACTCCATCTGGTGCCCTGAAAATACTTTGAATTAATGAATAAACTTGATATATTATAGCACTCTTTTGTTGTTAATCGTTATTTCAAATCCTGCTCAATAAGTGCATACCCTTAAAACCACCTCAAAGTATTCCAATGAATTATTACGCATTCCAATGGCTACCCAGAGAAGACAACAATCAAAAACAAAAGGCAAAGGCAAAGGCAAGGGGTAGCCACCAAGAAAGGAAAGGGAAAGGAAAACAGCCAATGACATGGCATTCAAACCGCAAACGGTTGTCCAGAACATTGTCCAATTTTACCTCCACGCCCCATTTTGACCCGCCACCCCACCGCCAGAATCGGAACATGCCGCAGCCTTCCTTCATGGCTGTGGCTGTGTGGCAGTGTGGCTGTTGCCATCGCCTGCCTCTTTCCCCCTAACAAGCCACACAAAAGACGTCCCCGGACTTGGTCAGCTCTTCATTTGGTCAACTGCTGACAGCAAACCACCAACAACAACATCAGCAGCAGCAGCAGCAGCAGCACTGCCGCCGACACCAGCAGCAGCAGCAACAACAACAATTGCCCTGTTTGGTGGTTGTGCCTCCTTGTTCTCCCATTTCCCCTCCCCCTTTCACAGGCCACTCCATGGTTAATTAACTCTTGCCTCGGATCGCAACGCGTTACGCTGCCTGCGAAAATTCCTTTGAGCGAATTTCATTTTTAAGCAGCAGAGCAGCCATCCCCATCCCCATTCCCATCCCCTGACTGCAACAAAGTTAAATGCTACTTTCAAAAGGGTTTTCATCAAATTTTCTACTAATTTAATTGCCCCGACGTGATATTGACGCTTAAATCAAAGGGCGGAAAGAGAAGGGAACGGAAGGGAAAGGGAACGGAAGGGAAGGGAACGGAAGGGAAGGGAACGGAACGGAAGGGAACGAAAGGTTTAAGCGGATAAGAAACTAATTGGAAATCATTTGGGTGCGACTACAGGGATTGAATTTCAAGTGAAAGTCTTCAAGTTGTGTAGCAGAAAAAGAAATTAGCTGAAGTTGAGGGCTGGGGGTAAAGGATTTTTCGGTGAGTATCGTATGTGTGACTATTTCCATCTGAAAATGGTTTTTACGATTACATATACATATGAAAACACATAAAATATTATTTCAATATATTTTTCCTTCTTTTTCCGTCTTTTGTGTGTTTTAAGCAGAGCTTGCAAACAAATGTCAACCGATTTGTCCAACGCAGTCTGCGCACAGACAAAACATAAAACCATTCGGCACACACGACACGATCTCTCTCTGAGCGAAACACTGTTTTCGTTTCGCTTGTGCTCTTCGGTCCGACTCTCAGTAACAACAGAGAGCGACACTTTTCAGAGAGTGCTCAATGCAAAACTGTGTGTGCTTGCTGTGTGCGAGAAAGAGAAAAGAATATGCCTGATCAATGCATGTGCATAAATGTTATGTAGGAAAACACAGACGCACGCATACATACAAAAGAACTGTTTCGCCGTAAGTGTCCGATCAAAGTAGTCAGCGAAGGAGCAAAGCAAAGAGAACACAAAAAAAAGTGTTTTGGTCAGAGAAGAACAGTTGTTGAGCGAAAACACTTTTGAGTGTGTTCTCTCGCTCCACGTTCTCAAAGTGTTCGTAGAAGATCGGTTTTTTTCGGACAATTTAAAATGGTTGACGGTTATTTGCAAGCTCTGTTTTGTATATGTATTTTATTTATATTTTATTTCCTACATCTTTCACGCTCTCTTTTAGCCCAACCAAAAACGATGTTTACATTAAAGTTAAAGTACATATTTCCCAAAACATCTTCCAAAATTTTTCTTTGCCTCTTTATTTCCCCCCGCTTTAAACATGCCCAGAGAAAATAAAACAAAAATCAATTTTCTTTGCGAAATTATCTTGTTTTCTGCCAAAAACAAACATTACATTTCTCTTGGCGAAAGTTTTCCCCGAAAACGAACCAATTTTCACTGCATTTAAATTAACTCAATTTTCTACTCATTTGCAAGCACAAACACAGTGTCTGTTTCCCCCTTCCCCTGCCCTGGTGTGGGAGCGGTGAGGGGATGCGACTCGCATGCAATTACAGTCACCCACATAAATATGGCGCCCAGGCATTTACTTAAGTTGCACAATTTTAATTACAATTGCAAGCGGCAAGCGGCATGCAGCATGCGGCATGCAGCACACAAATGCCAACAAAATACAGGCAGCAACGAGCCACGCCCACTGTTACAATTCGAGGGCGTCAAGGGAGGGGAGGTTCCTCCCACTCTAATAAACAAAAACAAGGCGGAAAAGGCAATAAAAACATAAAAGAAAGTGTATATTCGATTAAAGGAACTTTTGGATACTCTTGTCATTCGATTTTTACTATATTTAACGTTTGTTTAAATCATATTTCGGATATGTAAGAAAGTGTTTCAAACTTTAAGTTTGGATCCATGATACTGTATAATATGGTGCTCCGATCTTAACGCTTTCCCTCTCTCTTTCTATCTCCCTCTCTCTGTAAGGGTATAATAAACACAGCGACAACTGCAGCAGCAAGACTGAGTGAAAGAAAGAGATAGAGAGAGAAAAATCCACATTGCGGATGCGAAAAATTTTCATTTAAAGCGATAAAAACTTTTATTACCACTACCGAAAAATGTGGAAAATGTTTTTGGCCGCCTGAAAGCATGCAACATTTTTACATAGTGCCACAACTACACTCACAGACTCACAGACACTCTCACGCACACAAATAAAGCGAGAGAGAGCGAAGCAGAAGATGAAAGCCGTGGAAGAAAGAGGAGTCGAGTTATCTCCGCCCACGATTTGGCTTTGTTTTCCGGCCACTTGTATAATCGATGTATCCATGCCGATGCCCTCTGCCCAACCCCCCGAAATGTAACCGCCCCACTTACCCCCACTTGCCTCTTGTCCCCATGAACCATGCCCCAGCAGTGGCTGCTTGCCCCTCCTTCGGCTTCTTTGTGTTGTTTATGCCACATTTGTGTGTTTGGCTCCATTTATTGCATTTGCGATGTTGCGGTGTGATTTTCTGTTGTGGTGTGGCAACAAGGAGGCAAGTGCAGGAGGAAGAGACAGCAGAGAAACTTTCGGGGTGGGGGGGCAGAGATACCACCACCTCAAAGTAGACTACTTTCTGTTCCTGGAAAAGTAGTCCATGCGGATTAGGAACAGAGTGAAAGAGAGGGAGAGAGAGAGAGAGGGAGAGGCATAGTCCACATTTTAGCCTATGAGCATTTGCCGACCATGTTTCATTCGAATATTGATTTTTGATAGTCAAAAGCAAACAGCCATAAAGAAAATATAAATCAGAAAAGTCATTCCACAAAAATTTATGGACATAAATACAGTTTTAGCTCGAATTTTCTTTCGAATTGAAGATGAAAAAATCAAGTGAAAAAGTTGATTACAAATTGATTAAAAGATAAATAAATATTGCTGGAAAATGCAAGCAAGAGTTTCTTCAGAGTGCAAGTTAAATTACATTTTTTAAGAAAAAATCCAATTGAATATTTAAGAAGAAATTCAATGAAAAATATTCCGGAAAAATAATCATATGAATGCCTTAAGAAATGTACTTAAAAATGCAATCTAGGTTGAATTTAATAAATTAAACACCCTTAGGATAAATTACATTCCTAGGGCACAATTATCTTTCATTTAAGCTTTGGTTTAGTCAATAATTTAAGCCCCAAATTCCACTTAAACGAAATTAATATTTGACCAGGAGAGTCTTTGGTGCAGTCAAAAGCAAATGTCTTAAGACCGCAACAATAATCTCAGCAAATTGAATAGGTAATTGACCAAACCCGATAAGTTTGGGGGCTATTCAAAGCCATTAAGCCAATCGAAGCAATGCTGCAACAACTACACCTCAAGGACACCCCATTAACCACCCACTCGAACTCCAACTCAATCAGACCCCCAGCTCTAAACTGCTGCCAGACAAATGTTGCAATAACCAATTTACTTTCTATTTACGTTCATTGAATCGGTTGCGCCACATGGCACACATAAATGAAGCTGCCCCCAAAAAAAATACACAACTATACGAGTGTCCCCCGCAATGCAACGCGATGTGTATAAATTGCAAGACAAATACGGTTAAATAAATCTGCAGGCAGCACAGATTGCTTTAATAAATATTCGGAACGATGCCACACCGATGCCACTCCATGCCACACCATATCGTACCCAACATACATAAAAGTGTTTACACAGACCCCCCCACAGACTCCCCTCGAGTGGTGGCAGAGGGAAAAGGCAAACAACAGACAGCAGAAAAAAAGGAAAGGCAAGGCCCAAGGAAAATCAACGACAATTTTGGAAACATTTTTAAAACACATTTAGAAAACAAAGAATGGGAGCCAAACAATGTTAATGGGGGGAAAGGCAAACGCTGGGTCAGCAAAAGTAGGATGGGGAGGAGGAGCCAATGAGGAGCTAAAAGCAAGCAAAAAGATAAAGATATTTCGACTAAAAGATACCTTGGAAATATATGAAAAAGGGAGCCACAGGAATAGTCGATAAAATCATAATTTTTCCTGCACTATTCTAGAGTTTTATATCTTTTTAAATTATGTTTGAAAATTGGGTTTTTAATCTATTACACGTATAAAATCATCCAAGACTTTTGGTGGCATTTTGTGCCACGAATGCAGCATACCCCTTGTCCTCTGCAAATAGCGGGGTATAAAAAAATAGCCAAAGTCAAGACCATGCGGCCATGTGGCGTATGCGCAATCTTCGGCTTGTATCGTCCTCTGTGTGTTCTGTATGTGTGTGTGTTTCGTTTGCTTCTTCCTTGCTGTGTGTGTCCTTTGTGTGTATGTGTGTGTGTGTGTGTGGGGATAGCGCGTGCTGACACTTAATCTCCCAGCTGACGCAGATGCAGCTCAGGATATGGCAGTCATATATCTAGCCAGCTTTGAACTTCCTAGGCAACGGATGTCGCCCGATATCCTTCTTCCACGGTGCTCTCAACCAAGAGGCAAAAGGAATTCCAGAAGTGAAAGAAAGCCAGAGCAAAAAGTACTTGTGTCATGCAGTGGAAAAGGGGTCTTAGCTTTTTGGAGGCCAAAAAACTAAATGCAAAACGGGGATATTGAATGGGAAATGGAATGTTAAAGTGAAGATTGAATTAAGGATATGCAGAGCAGCGGAGAGGCGCTATCTAAGTAAAAGGAGCAGCAATACTTTTGCAATCTTTGGCTGTCTTCCAGTGAATGCTTTTCCTGTACTCATAATCTAATGAATTGTCTTTTGTCCGCTCCAAGCCCTAATTCCTAGTACCATATTCTTCTACCAGATGATGTCATTTGTTGTAGTAATATTTCTGAGATATTATGGTAGCTGGACCAACACTGCGTATGAGTTATGAAATACATTTTCAACATCATCAGCAGCAACTGTGACAGGGAAACGCTCACGAATGTGTATTCTTCAAAGTCAGAAATTGATTTAAGTCAATTAATTATAACGACCCATAAAAGCAGCAGCAAACAAGAAGGAGAACAGCAGCAGGGACCCCGCCCCCTAACCAACATGCTAACTGTTGCCCCAACCCCCACTCGTTACGTCCATCCACTGGCCAGCGTCACGTTTGTGGCAGCAGCAGCAGAAGCAGCACCAGTTGGCCAGCTGCTTTGTTTAGTCTACTGTACCCTTTGTACCCTTTGAGGAGGGTATCTGCAAGTATCTACAAGTTCGATCAGACGTTTGTAATGCAGAAATGGAACCAACTTATATTCCATTTAGTGTTAAGACCTGAAGGATATGTTAAAGATAGTTTTGTGATAAGGAAACATTAAGAAAACAATTTTCATTGTTCAGTTTAACGACCGGATGGAACTTCTTTGGTGGGGAAGTGAGAGATTAATTAAACTCTAAAGACTTTATTCCTTAAACTCCACATCATTGGAAGTGGAAAACCTGTGGTGTGCTCTACTTTGAATGTATAGATTTTAGATTTGTCACCAATATAGTAGGTATATTTTCCTTATAGAGAAGCAACCACACTTCTCTTTGATATTGTTACCAATTCGAGTCAAACGTTACAAGAGATTTGTGTCGGAATTTCCCGAGTAGCAAGTATTTCATAGTCGAGAGCTACGACCACGCTTTGGTCCAACTTCTTATAGTCTACGTTTTTGGTAGAAGG
This sequence comes from Drosophila algonquin, assembly GCA_035041765.1. Taxonomy (NCBI): domain Eukaryota; kingdom Metazoa; phylum Arthropoda; class Insecta; order Diptera; family Drosophilidae; genus Drosophila; species Drosophila algonquin. Next base: position 101,062 of record JAWNKY010002278.1, on the reverse strand, counting down.
TGACTATGAGGGGCTGTGATGTTGGTGCGAGCAGGGGTGGGGGTGCTGCTGCTGCTGCTGCTGGAAAAGCATGAATGGGGCTGGGGATGGGTAAGGCCATGTAATCGTATTAAGCAAACGGAACTGGTGCCATGGACTGGCACGTGTTTGACCAAAGGGAAGGGGTATACGGTGCGACACGGTACTCGGTGGGGGTACTCGTACTTAAAGGTAATTGTATTTGTGCACTGCAAACATGGCGTGTTTTATTAACAGACAGACAGAGAAGGAGGCAGAGAGAGCGGGAGAGAGAGCCAGAGCCAGAGCCAGAGAGTGTTCCAAAGAGAGAGTGGCTGAGAGAAAGTGGAATGTGTTTACTCATATGTCTTGTCAAAGACAAGTTAATTATTTTAACATGTGTGTGTACGAGTACGAGTATGCGTGTGTGTGTGTCCACCTATCATTGTGTGCCGCTGCCTGTTGTTTATTTTTGGCCATCGATTTTCACGCGCTCCATATTACAGCACTCAGATACACACACACACACACACACACACACACACACGCACGCACATAGAGACAGACATGCGGAGACATAATCTGCATACAGAAGATCCTGGGTGCTTCAAGGACTTGGCATATCCTGAGCTTCATTATTTGATGCCTACTTTTGGGCGATTTCTCAAGAAACCGAAACGTGTTCCAGTTTCCGATTCAATTCGTTTCAATTCGAATGAAAATCAAGAGATTTACTTTCAAAATATAACAATCTAACCAATGGCTAAGTGTGGTAGGATAACCTAATCCAGCCTATACGGCAACACTAGTGCATAAGATAATACCATAAGAATACTAAATATACGGCAACACTAGTACATAAGATAATACCATAATACTAAATATATGGCCACATTACAAATGTGTAGACAATCTCAATATAATTTTGGCAATACATTTACTAAATAGGCTAGCAACCGTTCAACCCTGTTTTCGAATTCCTCCTCAAAATTCGACCAAAATTGAGTGAAACTGCAAACCGGAACAGCCCCCTAAGACAATGGCACTTGTCTGTTGTTGGCTTTTGAGTTTTTCCAAATATTTGCGCAATATTTGTCAGAATTAATTAACAACATAGAGGGAGAGACTGCCAGAGGGAGAGAGCATAACAGGGTGAGGAAAAGCTTTGCCTACATTCCTCTCTCCATCGCTCTCTCTCACTCTTTCTATCAGTTTCTGCTGTCTCAGCATATTCCAAGTTAAGTTTTTTCAGTTGTTTACTTGCCGTCGCTTTGCATAAATTCGCCTTAAATACAACAAACCGACAAGAGTAAATCTTGACAATTTAATTAAAATTTATGCAAGCAAATTTCTCTGACTACAAACATTTCAAATAAACAAATAAAAATACAAAAATAATTTAGGGGAAAAAATATAGAAATACAGAAAGCTTTTGCTGAAATGTACCTTAATATATATCCCTCCCCGAATGATACTCATCTACAACCTCTTAAGTACAGTGAACTTCCATTTCAATAGATTGAAAGGAGAGATAAATACCTGGAAATCAATTACCAACAAAGTTGCTTCCTTTAGGTTCAAATTAAAGGTAATTCGATTACCTTTTGGCCATTCAGCCCTGCAAATTAACTCTTTTCGACTAGACTGACACTGTAATTCACCCAACAATCAATCACATCCATTATTTGGTCATTTATCTTTTCAACTTTCTGTGTATCTTGCGGAAAGTCCTTTCTCCAGTTTCTGGCTGCCCGGCATCATCATCATTATCGAGAGAGCCCGCTTATAATTACCCCACCAGATTACACATTGCCTAACAGGGCCCATTCATTAATGTCATCAAATTCCTGACGGCCAAAAGCGAATGGTAATGAATGAGGACAGCCTGCAGCGGCAGCAACAACGTCTTCCATTTCAGGATGAAAATCTGCAGCATTATGTCGACACAGAGTCGGCAAATGGCTCACGTTAATGACAAATCCTCAGGCTACCCCCAGGCTACCCCCAGGCCCTTGCCGCCTTATCCCCAACGCAACACCAATTCGACGTCCACAAAGTTGCAGTTTCTGCAAATGCCATAAAAAGCAAACAGAAACAGCAGCAGCGACAGCAGCAGCAGCAGCCCCGGCCGGAACAATAAAAACAGTAACATCTAGAATCCGGAATGTTCTCGGTTCCCTTGAGTTGGGTTTCCTTCTGTCTTCGCTTTGGGCTGGGGTTGGGGCTCCGTTCAGGTTGACGTGGCTTTTCAGCATGAAAACGTTTTGGCTTTTATGCGCTAGTTAAAATATTTCCACCGAAAAATGTGTGCTGCAGGTGCAAGCAATTTGATGACATTTGCCAGTTAACATTTGCCAGATACAGTGAGGACTTTGTATGAAAAACAAAGAACAAGATGCCATCCCTGAAATGTGCAATACCAATCGTTGCTTGTGGCCAATTTTTCAGTGGTAATGCATACAATTCCCAATGGGTTCTAGCACAAAAGTGGACAACATTTTGTTTGTTCAGTGTTGGATGGTCTTCCCTCAACGGCGGCGGTGGTGCTGGGTGGATGGGTGGGTGCTTTCGAGGCGCCACTCAACACCATCATCGTCATCATCGTGGGAGGAGAACCAAACACTCGACAATGTCCTCTCTCTGTAACTTGAACAACTTTCAGGCATCTCCTGGCAATTCGAGATTGCCTCTTCAGGCTCCCCGCTGCCGACTCCCTGCTGCCGTCTGCCTGCTCCCTGCTCCACTTGGCTCTTGGCCAGTTGTGAGAGCGAGCCTTTCCGTTCGTGCGCATTTCGTGCTGTGTCGCTGTGTTTACAGGCTAAATTCATTCATTCTCCGTCCGTCCGTCCGTCCGTCTCCTCCTGTCGTCAGCCGGCCATGTGATGATACCTCCAAACAGGTAGACCCATGCAGCTGCATGGGCCACCACCCCCTCCCCCTGGCTGCCATGGCCATATCAGATATTGCTGTTGTTTTTTTGTGCTCCTTTGTTGTTGGCCCCTTGACAATGCAGTTGCTGATGGGACGACGAGAGCCTCATCAGCATCATCAGGATCTATTGCCTAACAGTTACGACTACTGTGTGTTTGTGTGTTTGTGTTTGTCCTAGTTATTCTAACGATACCAAAGCATGAGTACTCGTACTCGCACACGTATGTGTTTTAGTTTAGTGCAGAGTCAGTCAACGTTGCAACATCTTTCAATTCAGGAGAACGACACTAATTTCCACTTCAAGATGGAAGATGGCAGAGGGCAGATAGAAGGAAGAGCAAGCCTTCACCAAGATATAATCCCAAACATTATGACTGACGTTGGCCATATCGCTTTCAGCCATTGGCTTTCAAACAATACGGCCACACATTACGGCCAGCATTCGTATTCCCAACAACTGCTGGCCATTGCCCGGAGTTAAGTCGGATTTATGTTGATGATGCAGTCAAGTTATGGGGCGTTGCCGGGTTGTCTGGTTGTCTGGGTGCTAGTCCTGATCCTGGCCATCCTTTTCTGCTTTTTTTGCCCTCATTCTCGGTTGCGTTTTGTGCAGTTGCCATGGCACATGTCCGGTGCCTGGGTGCTTCGTCCTTAATTGACGTGCAGAGTCCGTAGCTGGTTTCAATTTTGAACTTGTCACGAGAGCTGTCTGTGCATTTCTGTGGCAACCATAAAAAATATATATTTATTCTCTAGTCGCAATCCCAACAAAAAATCTGAAGAGGGAAGCATTCAAAAACTAGAGAGGAATAGAATAAAATCCCAGTCAAAAAAGAAAAAAGAGTTCCAAAAATTGTTGCTAACTTTTGTACAGCTTACTGCACATGTGACTGGGACTGGAACTGGCACTGGAACTGGGATTTCTCTACTCCAAATCCCTCACTGACCAGCGTTTTAATAGCTAAACAGCCAACTGCCCAAAACCCCAATCCCAACCCCAACCCCAGCCCCAGCCATCCCCTCGCACCATCCAACATATGTACGATATGTCCAAGTTCTGGGGTTTATTTTGACACATGTGTGATGGGAGTACATCCACATCTGGGGGCCATCCACCAGAATGAAATGTAATGAAATGGAAAGCCAGCCACATGGCGGCATTATGGATTAGTTGTGCGCATTCAGATTTCGGAGGACAGGACAAAGCGATTTCCAACTGTCTGAAAATGAGGGGAAAAGCTTTGGCAGTTTAAGGCTATTGTTTATTCAAGAGATGCCAGAACTCGAAACTCTTTTTCGAGAGATTATTGTAGCTACATTTTGGCACAGTATTTTCCGGGGGTATTTGGAAATGAAATAAAAATAAGAAGCTTTCAAATCGCTTAAAACACATTCCTACAGGATTCCTAAAAGCAGAACTAAAGTTGGGAATACTATACTGTGTGAGAGTATAACGTCTTTTTCTGTTTCTATCTTTATTTTCTGTCCCTCTTGCTATCGATGCCACACCAAAAGTGATCGAACGTCTGTCTACACATTTGTAATGTGGCCGTATATTTGGTATTCTTATGGTATTATCTTATGTACTAGTGTTGCCGTATACTTAATATTCTTATGGTATTATCACTAACCATACAATATATTGTATGGTTAGTGGTATTATCTTATGTACTAGTGTTGCCGTATAGGTTGGATTAGGTTATCCTACCACAACTGTATGCTGATGAAAGGTTTCCTTTGATGAATAGCTCATAGTCTCAAAAAGAGATCCAATCCAAACATTGGAAAGTAAAGCTACATATGTACATACAGTGGCTCAAAGCTGAAACTATGCAGTGTCAAATAAAATGTTTAAGGTGGTACAGATTTTAAACTAGAGGAAAAACAAAAAATGTTTAAACGCCAGTTTGTTGTATGTTTTATCCCAGTTAAAAAAGGAACTTTATTTGCTGATTTTATATTGCTCAGTTTTAAAAATAAAATAAAAACTTAAAATATATCGTAAATACAGGTCAAAGCTGAAACTATGCAGCCACAAAAAAATTTAATATTAGTCGAATTAAAGGTTAAACAGGTATTTTAATACTTAGTATGCAATCCCTTAACCTTTATTACGGCTTTTAACCTACAATTAATGGAAGAGACCAGCTTCCGAGTGCTTTCCGAGCTTATTTTGCTCTATTCCTCCAGCAGGGCTTTTCTAAGGTCGTTTTTGCTAGAAATCCTGTGTTTCTGGATGTTTTTCTCCAGCGCAGCCCACAAATTTTGAATAACATTTAAGTATGGAGACTGGGCTGGGGGAATCATCAAGTGGGGACAGTTCCAGATAAGCCAGGACTGTCCTATTCCGGACGAATGTTTCGGGTTATTATCTTGGTAGAACCGGAAATCAAGTCGGATTCCTAGTTTCTCGGAGCTTTGGTGCAAGTTATCGGCCCCAAAACTTACCCAACAGGTAAAGGACAAAATGGGGAAGGACTGCAGTGTGGAAACTGTGCGCCGGGTTCTGCGCAACCATGACTTCAATGGCCGAGTACTCCGAAAGAAGCCCTTCATACGACTGAAGAACAAAGGGACAAGGTTTGCGATCGCAAAAACCAACTTTGACAAGGATTTGGTGTTCTGGAATACCGTATTTTGTGCACACGAGACCAAATTCAACCTCTTTGGGTCGGACGGAAGGAACTTTGTGTGGCGAAAGCCCAATACTGAGCTGGATCCAAACACGTAAAAGCGACAGTCAAGTTTGGCGGAGGAAGTGTCATGGTATGGGCATGCATGTCGGCAGCCGGCGTCGGAAACTTGGTGTTTATCGAGTCTACGATGGATAAGCACATGTACCTCAATATTCTAAAAGAAAACTTGCACCAAAGCTCCGAGAAACTAGGAATCCGACTTGATTTCCGGTTCTACCAAGATAATAACCCGAAACATTCGTCCGGAATAGGACAGTCCTGGCTTATCTGGAACTGTCCCCACTTGATGATTCCCCCAGCCCAGTCTCCATACTTAAATGTTATTCAAAATTTGTGGGCGCGCTGGAGAAAAACATCCAGAAACACAGGATTTCTAGCAAAAACGACCTTAGAAAAGCCCTGCTGGAGGAATAGAGCAAAATAAGCTCGGAAAGCACTCGGAAGCTGGTCTCTTCCATTAATTGTAGGTTAAAAGCCGTAATAAAGGTTAAGGGATTGCATACTAAGTATTAAAATACCTGTTTAACCTTTAATTCGACTAATATTAAATTTTTTGTGGCTGCATAGTTTCAGCTTTGACCTGTATTTACGATATATTTTAAGTTTTTATTTTATTTTTAAAACTGAGCAATATAAAATCAGCAAATAAAGTTCCTTTTTTAACTGGGATAAAACATACAACAAACTGGCGTTTAAACATTTTTTGTTTTTCCTCTAGTTTAAAATCTGTACCACCTTAAACATTTTATTTGACACTGCATAGTTTCAGCTTTGAGCCACTGTATATGTATACACCCCTGAAAACCTTTTGCTGGCTCTCTTGCTTGTTTCCAATTTGAACCCCTTAGCTAAACCCCCAAATCCTTTGGCAACAAATCCTTTTAAACATTTAATTGCCCTGGCTAAAATTTTAACCAGAATGCACAAGATCTAACCAAATTGTTGAGCAAATAATTTCCGGAATATTCATGAAGTTTTCTCTTCGCTTTTTTTTCCAGATAGCAAATTGAAATGGCTGCAAAAATGTGAGCGAGCAGAAGAGCAACAACGAGAAAAATAGATAAAATAACAAAGAAGGAGATAGGACAAAGGAGAAAGGAACAGGACGAGAAGGAGAAGGAGGAAAAGGAGGAGGAGGGGAAAAATCATAAACAAGAATGCTGAGGATGCGAAGGCGACGCAGATTGCATTCAAGGAGCAACGCACTAGGATAACCAGGGAGAGGAGTGCATCTGGAAGTGGGGATGTCCATCGAAATACAAACAATTGTCGGGGGCAAACAATGAGAACTAATAAAGCACTTAAGCGGATTGACGAGCAGCAACAACAAGGACAAGAACAAGGACACCCAAGTGGAAGGCAGCTCAAGGAGCAGCAACAGCAGAAGCAGAAGCAGCATCAATCAAAAGCAGTTGTCAAGACCCACTGGGCGTATGATCAACGTGATTCAGATTGATAAACAGACAATGGAGGAATCGCCTCAAATGAGACGCGAAATCGGGCGCAGACGTCCCCTTCAGCTGCAGCTGCAGCAGCAGCAGCCAGACGAGGAGAAGGAGGAGGTGGAGCAGGCGAGAGACGATGCCCGAGATGCCACACCGCTGACAGCAAACGGTTGCACCACCACGGGCCTGACTGCCACCACCCAGAAGCAACCATCAACGGATATGCAACGAAACCACCTGCGAAAGATGCCAACGACAAGAACCACAGCAACAGAAGCCACAACAACAATAGAAAAACCAACGATAACAACCACTCCAACAATTCCATCTCCATCTCAAACGGCAGCAGCAGCAGCAGCAGCAGCACCAGTATCCTGCTGCCCGGAAACAGCACCAACTGCACCAACTTCAAGATTAAACTCTGCCTGGACATTAAGGATATTAGCAAAGTGCGGCGGGGGCGGCAGCTTCCACTCCAGGCTGCTGCTGCTCCTCGGCTTATGCCTGGGCCTCCTGGTGGGTGGCGGCCAGGCCGGATTTGCCTGCCTCAGCAATCCCTGTGTGTTTGGCGTATGCATCGATGGCCTGAACAGGTGAGTTCTCCCCCACTTACTCCCTGAACTTCTAAGGCAAATCCCTACTCCTGAGGGATAGAGATGGGAAATGTAAGCGGAAGAGTCGTGACTTCCGACTGGAGAGAAGATAATCGTGTTTAAGTCGAACAAATATGTTTTGGTTCAAGAAAAACAGAGAAATCAAAAACATAAAATAACCAGTAATCCAAGTAAACCTTAGAAATCGAAGAGATCGCTTTAGAAGAATGTCTTTTGTTAGACTATAGTATGAAAACTAAATAATCATTTAAAGTTCAAATAGTGTGAATGTTTTCTTAGAAGATGGATACATTTGTGGTAGGATAACCTAATCCAGCCTATACGGCAACACTAGTACATCAGATAATACCATAAGAATACTAAATATACGGCAGCACTAGTACATCAGACAATACCATAAGAATACGAAATATACGGCCACATTACAAATGTGTAGACCGGCGCGCGATCACTTTTTTGTGGGGCATCGAAAACGAGAGGGACAGAAAGAATAAAGAGAGAAATAGAAAACGACAGTTTTATATACTCTCACACATTTTATAAACCAATTGAGGCCCTTATCCCCTAAACAATCTACAACTAATCAAGGAAAAGGTTTAATCTAATTAAAATACTTCAAAATGTTCCCTTTTCTACCCAATGGAATAATCTGTGTGTCCTTTCCATCGATACCATTCTGATTAGCATAAGACTGAGTGAAAGCTATTAACATATATTATATAAATGTCCCATCCTTCGCGATAGATCACCTTCCCTCTCGAGCAGGTTGTCATCTCCTGGCTGAAATTGCATTTGATTTTGGGGTGGCGGCCTCTCAGGGCGAGTTCTGATGCTCCCTGCACATTCTGTGCTTATTATCGCCAGGACGGCGACCAATAAACCCCCGTCCAACACATTTCGAGTGGCAATAAACTTGCGCCACTTGAGCAGCCAGCATCCAGGAGTGGTTCCAGCTTCAATTCCCATTCCATGGTATCCCTTTTCCATACCACACTCGTAGGACCATCCCTCGATGGCTGGCCAACATGTTGATGCCGCCACTTTGCAGGGAAATGAATTTCCCGCAGATATTCTCATCCTATGCCATGGCCATCTGCTGCACAGGCTCCTGTTTTCAGCCCCAGGGTTCTGACCTCCCCCCGACCCACCCTTCCGACCCCAATCTCATCCCTCACAGTTTTTTAATGCATGCCCGTTTAAATGGGGTTAAGTTGCGGCCACTCCGAGTGTGTGGCATGGGGCACAGCCAGAGGATAGCAGGAGGTGGGTAGCAGCCGAGTGTGTTGAGTGGGTTTCAATTGCACGGAACTGCAAAAATTATTAACTGGCCTGGACTGAGCCAAAGTGCATTCTTAATGCGGTAAATTTACTGCCAAGATATGTACATATATGCCAAGGGATTGGCCAAGTTTTCATTATTCGATTTTCTTTTCTATTTTCTCCTTAAGTTGCGAAAAAGAAAATTAAGTCTGGGAAATAGAGGAAAGATTTCGAGTGGTATTGATCTTTATATGTGGGTTATAAAATATGCATAAAATTCAATGAACATTAAATAAAACTAAGTAATAAAATGTAAAATATTCATTAAAGTATTTCTTTGAAAAATAATTATTCATTTAGGAGGAATCAATATTTCTAGATATTCCATGTCTCGAATATTACCAGTTATTATTATTTTTTATTAGTTTCCTTCAAGTTTGAGCTTTCAAAACCTTAATAAATGTATCTCAGATTTTTCTCTCAAGAAGCCATAGAAAAAACTATAAAAATAACAAATTTGTGTGCAAATTTAACTTAAAAACTCCCTCGCTCCCTCCTTCCCTCGTTCAATCTTCTGCAGTTCTTTCATTCCCCTCCCCATCTTCCAGAAAATCCTTCAGCAAAGGTAATCCCCTCAAATCTATTCAAAATAACACTCAAATCTTCATTTCACTTCAAATTCAAATCAGGGAAACATTTCAAATTGCTGCACTTTAGCCATTCTGCGCGGGATAGACTTTGAGGCTTAGCTGCCACACACACACACACCTTGCCACTTCGTGGCAACCACCCAACTGACTATAGCCAATTGCACAAACAAGTTGGAAGCACAAGTGATGGAGAGATGGCGAGATGGAGATGTAGTTATCCATCTGTTCAGCGCCCTGCTCCATATGTTGGACTGCCATCGCTCTGCTTGACGCCATTTATACGACTAAGTAACTGGCATTTTATTTTTTCCATGCTCACTTCGCGATATGTGTTTGGGCGATCGCTAATCCCCCACTCCCACGGAAGGAAAAGCGGTTAAGATATGTATGCTTTTCCTTTCTTTTTAAACGCAAAAGCTGCAAGTCAAATGCGAAATGCGGAGAGCAGAAGAAAGCTAAGGGAAACCTGCAGTTTCCCCCAGTTTTCCGAGACATTGGCCCAGGATTGGGGCCGCGGATGGATAGGAAAGTTTATGTGCTGGCAAGCGGAATTTATAGCTGCAATTAAATTTAACATGATGCCATGAGATTTAAACGGATTAACTGAATAGTTTTCGACCAACTTCGAAGTTGCCAGAAGGAGCAGAGATAAACGCGGAGGCGGAGCGAGCTGCAGTGCCATTCCGTATCTGAGAACATTGATATTTTATTGGTTTATCTTGGTTTATGTGGTCGCAAAGCTTGCTTTTAGCTGTTTTATGAGCTGCCTCTTAAAACTGTGGCCAAAAGTCCAATAAAAGTTGAGTGAAGGTTAAGATTTGTTTAGCAAATTGCTCAGGCCATCAAGCGAACAGATTGGCAAAGGTTTAGGCGATGTTTTAACAAGTTCAAAATACTAATTAAAGCAGAGTGTTTAATTTGAAAGATTTCCCTTCACAGAACCATTATCCCTACCCCCCCAATAGTACGCCTGGATGGCCTTTCACTCTTCGATTGGGATATTCCCTTTCTGGCCAAAATGCCAGGAGTGATCCAGGCACAAGACGCATGCCATTATATAGTCATTTTCGCAATTGTTCCTGCCAAGGCAACAAATCAAATGGTCTCCAGGGTGAACACGTCGAGCCGAAGGCGGTAATCAGGCTGTATCTCAGGGGCTCTCTTCAGCCCAGAGACCCACAGAACAATATACGAGTAGAGTACGAGTACGAGTGTGTGTCTGGGTGCTTATCTCCATACTTAGCCCCCGAAAAGAGAACACAGACATAGACTGCACTGGCAGCCCGGTTGCCTTCTGCATCCTAATGTAATCCATTATAAAGGACAACAGCAGAGATCTTCCTCCCATCGCCCATTGCCCATTGCCCATGCAGTACCTGTACCCTGCTCACAGGTAAGAAAACTTCTTTAATTAAGCTGCTGCTGTTGCTCCTCTGCTCCTGCGGAAGCTGCTGCCATGTTTGCCTTGTTTAGCCCTGGTCCCCTGACACATTTGTTGTTCTGCTCTTTGCATTCCCATTTCTATTTCGATTCGGTTTGCCAGTGGGTTAGGCAATGAAAAAACAGAAAGAAACACAATCCCCAATGTCTACCAAATATTTATTTCCACTACTCAAGTGTAATGTGGCGCTGCCTCTCAAAGTTTATTGCACTCAAAAGGCTATGGGATATGGATATGCATTTCGGTTTGGGTTTGGCAGATCTTGAGAGTGGGAAGATCAATATTTATAGAAAAAATTCAGAGAAACAAGTACATTGAAATTGAAAGATACATATATATGTATAAATATATAATATATTTCCTTCATGAATGACATTCAACAATGGCTCTTAGTTTTGATTGTACTCTTACCTGGAATTGATTCAATACTCTTTCGATGGAGATGGGAGCGTGAGCCAAATAGTTGTAAAATAGTGATCGTAGCAACTAGATCAGATTTTATAGTTGTTCTTTTAGGCATTATAACACTTACGATTCTTACGATTATAACTACATGTATAAAGACAATAATTAAAATATTTGCAAAAGGCACGAATTTGCATAAATCGAAAACAGTTCTTAGCTCTCTCTCTTTCGTGCTCATTTGAAGAGTAATTTGTATCCCTGCAAAACTGAATTCGATAGCTTAAACTTATTTATTAAAATTCCAAAATGTGCAGTGTTTTAGAATAGTTTCAAAATGCAACCGTAAGCCTCTAGAAGGCAGATACCATCTGTAACCTTAACTAGTTCTCAAAAATATATATAGAATGTAACACATTCATTCCCTATAAGTAATCCACTTTGATATCACGATCCTCTCGATATACCATTACTCTCACGCTCCCATCTCTAGCCTGGTGCTGGTTTTGGGCTGCTGTGCCTTCACTTCAATTACTACAAACTGGCGTTATTGTCTGGGCGTGTTGTATACCGTTATACGTACGGATAGGAGTACTTACATATCGTATATGTACGCTTCGGTTCTCTGTACTCCCCATATTGTGCCATTTGCTGTAACTATTTTTATCTAAAGCATTTTTTTCTTTGCTTTTCCTTGTACCTCTGATTCTCTCACTCACTCACACTCTTTCTCTCTCTCTCTCTCTCTCTCTCTCTCTCCCCTTCTATATTTGTTCCATGTCTTTTATGTGCGGTGTTTTTTCCCCCAACGTTTGATGCATCATTGACACACCGTTCCGTTCCACCTACGAAAAAAACATGGGGAAAAATGGAAAAAATGGAAAAACAAAAACGAAAACTAACGTGTTCCGATAACAACAACGATAACAACACAGCTCGTACTCGTGTTACTGCATTGATGGCTACACAGGGATCCAGTGCCAAACGAATTGGGACGAATGCTGGTCGGGGCCCTGTCAAAATGGCGGGACATGTGTGGACGGTGTGGCCTACTACAATTGTACGTGTCCGGAAGGATTTTCTGGTAAGTCTCCCACTACTACTACCTACAATATACTATATATATATAAACATACATATATGAGGGGGGTATGTGGTTTATTTTTGGGAGCAGCAGCAGCATCCACCATGGAATATGGGAACCCAACTAAACTGCACGGAACTAAAACGCTGCACGGCTCAACGAGAGCCAAAGCCCTGGGATAGAGGGTTACGGCAGGGGCAAGGATTGCCTGTGGATTGAAGTGGGAGTGCTGAAGTTTTGTCCACCTCCTGCAGTTCCACGTTCACGTGCAAAATGTATTTTTATTAAGCCAACATAAAAAACAAACCCAGAAGGAGTTTGCCCCAGCTCCCAGACATACACACAGACACAGACACTCACCCACGGACAGACAGACAGACAGACACCCACCCATGGACAGACAGACAGACAGACAGACAGATAGGGATACGCGTACTCCAGCAAATAGAGAGAAATTCCTGCCAGGACCTCTCGCAAACGTATTTGTAAAATTTACGCGGTGGAGTACGAAAAAGTTAAAAAAAAAATAGTGTAAAATAAAAATATAACATACAATGCCCGTTTTTACTTATTTCTCCGGCATTTGCGCTCACACATCTGTCCGTCTGCTCTTCTTTTTTAACGCGTGCTCCGACACAGAGCGGAAGGGTGGGGGGACGAAAAAAGAGTAATACCCAAAAGTAAGGAAAGCAAACGAAAAGAAAATGGTGGACTCATTGAAGTGGAGATGCTTTTAATACCCTAACGGCAGGCGGTTCAACTGACAAGCGAAAAAAGGGTTCAAACTATTTTAACTTCAGTTGAGAGAGATATAACATACCTATGAGGAAAATAATAACTCAAATATTTAAAATTAAAGAAATATAGGATTTTGTAAGGATCAAAGGCTAAGAATCAGCATTCTGTCAGTTAAACGAATGCCTTTCCCACATTTCTTTTTGAAATTCTAAATTTTAATGATATACAAAGCTTTGGATAAAGTTTAAAAGAAATTTATTAGACTTTATTATACGGTAACATTAAAATACATATAATATTATAATAAAGACAAGCCCCCTGGGGGTTCAACCGCTGGTGCGCCAACCCCAGGCTCACTCGCCTCGCTTGCTCGCGTCCACAAAGACCATAGATACCAGCATCCTCTCTTTTTTCTTAGATTTCACTTGAAATATTTTGTATCTCTTATTTTATCTTTTTTCTCTCTTATTTATAAAGTAGAAACAAGTAAAGATTATTCTTAAATTTTTGTATAAAAACAGAAGCTGCCACAAAGTAGAGATAATCTTTTGAAGACATTCGAGCTACTCGATTGCATTCGAAATGTTGAGAATTCTCTAACATTTCAGGCTTTTCTATTGCACTTCGGACTTCTAGTTGGCCTGTCAGAAATGTCCATCAAATATTTATCCGTAAAACCCATTTTCCCCCATAATATCAATATCCGCTAGAGGGTATCTAAAAAAAAGGAGCAAAAAGTAGAAAAGGAAACAATCTACTCGGAGAGAGTAGATCTCCAGAGGCGTCAAAACGAAGGCAATGGAGGGGCCAGGAGACCAGGAGATCCCTTGGCTGGCAAACCAACTTTAATGTGGTCTATTGTGGTAGTCAATGTTGGGTGCTTAACTTGCCACTTGCCACTGCTGCCACTGCTGCCACAGCCACTGCTCCGAGCGTGTGTGTGTGTGTGTTGGCCAAGTACGGAAGTCTAACCATGAATGTATCTAATGTTCATCCTTTGGCTTCGTGTACTCGTACTTTTCACCCTCCCCTCCCCTTCCCTGCCCACCCCACCCCGCGTACACATAAACACATTTACTTATGCTACGTGTGAGAAGCACTTAGTGTCCGTTCGTGTCTCTCTGTGAGTTTCCTTTTGCTCTTCTTTCTTCACTCCTCTTTGGCTTTGAGTGTGTGTGTGTGTGACTTTATAAAATTTAGTGAAATTTATAGCCAGCGTATAGGTGTGACATGTATCTGTGTCTGTAGTCGCATCAACGCCAACTGAAACCGAAATACAAATTGCAGCAAATTTGTTCAAGAACTTTCCTGATGAGTGTTCAACGGGGGAAAACCAGCTGAACAATCAGGCTAAAAGAGCTACCAAAAGAGGTAGTCATTCAGTGACTCGTTTGGACCAAAAGAGTCTTGGGAATAAACTAAATATCTCGCCGAGTCTAAGCTTGGCCCTGAACATGAGATACATGTGTTTTCGGGTCGATTGCTTGCATACATTTCAATGAAAGGAATGGCAAGGTTATTGAAAATTCAGTTTTTAATTAAGAAGAGTTTTTCAATGGAATTTGTATTTTCTTTGCTGCCAGTGGGAGAATATGAATTTTAATTAAATTAAATTATTTTGGTTGAACAAACGGATATAAAAGATTTATTTAATCAAATGAAAACTAAGATCCATACAAAAAGCCAATCATTTTATGGGATTATTGTGGCAGAGGTCAAGCCAGACAGAAACCGAGAAACAGATTACTCATACGACCCGTTTGACACATTCTCTCCCCCATATATATTATCCCCATTATGAGCACTATTAATATCACACAAATATTCCATTTTAAACCAAAAATCACATCACTCATGCCAACGTTTAGCAAAGTTTTCTCTTCCCGCCAGAAAACATTTCAGATAATCAGAAACAATTGCATTAATTTAGCATAAATATAGTGGAATAAAGAGCGGAAAACAAAGGCCCCCAAAAGCATAAGCACTGCAAATAAAATCAACACAAAAACAAATAAAATTATGCACTGCAATCTCTCTGTGGAGTCTGCGGAGCCCCCTCACTCCCCTCTCCACCGATTTTCACAGAGGAAACTAAGCGATTCCCTTGCAAATTGCTCCCCAAAAAAGGACGCAAAAAAGACAAACTCAAATCTAAATAAAGCAAAAAATTGCATAACAAATTCAGAGCCACGAAACGAGAGCAAAAAGAAATATGCTTTTGGCCAGAATGGCCGCACAAAAAATTATATACAAAACACACACACACATACATACATATATACATACATACATATATACATACATACATATATACATACATATATATACATATATATAATAAATAGATTTTTTGCCAAAGGCACGCGGAATCGTCGGAAATGAAGCCATAAACTATGCAAAAAGTTCACGGAAAAATAGAATACCATGAAACCAGAAGGAAAGTACTGCTTTTGGGGGGATCGAAACTTTAGATACTCTTATGGATCTGTGAGATTCTTATGGAATTCAGGGGACAAGTTGGAGATGTCGGAGATGTTTGAGAACATCAATCTGTAGTCTTTGAAACGAATTATTGTAGAATCAGCAAAAGTTTTGCTTGCCAGACTAAAGCATACATTATGGACTATGAGAAATCCAATAAAACTTCACAATTGAGGATGTTTTTCAATCAATCCTAGACCAGCTACATATATAGCTCCCTATCCTTCTAATAAGCCCCAACATACTGTGGTCCAATGTCAATGAAATTATATTTAGTTATACAGAATGTAAAGAACATTTTTGAAGATCTTTCCCCAGAATTTAAACGCCTACACAAAATAGATATATGTACCTAATTCCAAGGTACAAAGAATTTAGTTAAAAAGAAAACAAATTCAGCTCAAATTTGTAAATGAAATGCACTGCATCAATGGCAGGGAGTGTAGGTTTTTCCAAAAAGAAAACAAAGCGAAAGTAACGGATGCAAAGAGTTCTAAAGAGGAAAAGTGGGTGGGAAAAGTGGGTGGGAAAAACGGGGGTAATGACACGGGGGTTCTTGGGGTGTTCTGGGCGAGAGGATGGACAGACGCCTCGGGGCATTATTTAACCACTCATTGAGTTTTGGAAAGCTTTCACCTTGGCAAAAAAAAACCTCCCTCTCTCTCCCGGTCATTCTCCTCCATCTCTCCTTCCGGTCCAAACCCCTTTTTCGGGGGGTTTAACAAAAAAATGTTCCAAATGCAAATGAAAGAGACCGCGAGGTTATGCCGGGGAGAGAGAGACAGCAATATTCTAATTAATTTTATGAGCCACCCCCCATCCCCTCTCTGGCCTTCTGCATTGCATTGCGCATATTTTCGGGAGGCCTTTCCCTTTTATTGGACTTTTGTGGGGTAGTGGGGGGGGGTTTACCGTTTTATGCCTTTTGAAGTGGTCTGCAGCGGGGCTGCAAATGTGGATCATGATTCTCCACTGTTCCACTTACCAGAGCTTTGTGTTGCTGTTCTATGATTTCCTCTTTAAAGACAAAGCGCGATCCTTTGATTCGGTTTTTGCGTTTATCTCTTCAGCGGCTTTGCTGCTCTGTTGGCCTAGTTAATCTGGCTTATTAAGGAGCTGAAATGGACAGGAAATTGTGAGGATTAAAGTATTACAAAGTAAAGTAAAGGAAATACTTTAAAGCATAAACTTCATACGCTTAAAGATTCCTCCTGCAGTCATTTGCCACCTCTCCTCCACCAGCTGTTTATCTGCGAATCCATCTCTGACTAATCGTACAGAAATCCACGCTAATCCACGAGTTAATCCCGAGAATCTGTCTGCATCTGTTCGAATCTGCTGTTTGCGGTGTTCCCTTCAGTTATGGCATTCAAGATCCACATTGCAATGAAGACATTTGCAATCGCACAGGCTCCACACACACACACACACACACAGTCACATTCGCAATCTTCTCTGTGTAAGCTGCAATCCCCAACAGCTTAACCTTGCTCTCCTTGCAGCAGCAGCCCTCCCCGTGCAATCCAATAACAAAGCACTGGGCATGCCTTTGTCCTTTGGCTCCTTGGATCCTGGCCTTTATGCAATCATAGCAGCCGCTATGGAGAGATGAAGGGAAGCCGTAGGGAGGGAGGGCGAGACTGCAGCGCGAAAACAATGCCATGGAAGGAGGTCCTTCCTGCGCCTATTCTCCATTGAAATTTCGCATTTCGCATTCACGCAAATGCAGCAAATCAACAATAAAAAAAGAGAATAAAGGAATGGCTCTAAGTTCTTGGCCAGAACGAAGCAGGGAATACTCTGTCAGAAGTGGAGAAAGGGGCAGAACAGAGAGGTTTGTGATTCAGGGGGGTTCGGGGGATTTGAAAAGCAATAGTGTGGTAGGATAACACTTGTACATAAGATACTATAATATACTATAACAACTATAATAATATATACCATAAGAATACTAGATGTAAGTACGGCCACATTATAAATGTGTAGACCGACGCTCGAGCACTTTTTGCGTGGCTTGGGAAGTGAGCGGTGCAGGAGAAATAAAAAGACGAGAACAAGAGAACAGATAAACATGGGTAGGCAGTATCATTCGGATGTTTATCATTAATCATCGTTGGCAGAGAATCTCCCTAATCACTGGCCGAACACATTTCTCTTTCAGCAAACTCCCTCCCACAGTAGGAACAACCTTTCCTGATAGAGTATTAATATGGAAATGCATTCAAATTGCAGCGAAATGCAGTTTGTGCCGCGTCTCGCTTTTTCTCGGTGTTTTTTTTTTGTATTTCTGTGTGCAATTTTCGCTCTGTTTTTTCCGCACTCACTTGATATTTTATCGTAATTTTCCTGGGTATACTTTTTTGTAGTATGTCTGCTTCATCAGCGGCTTTTGAGCGGTGTGCGTGTGTGTGCATAAATTTGCACCTGTTCCAAAGGAGTTCACCTGTGTGTGTGCTCCTGCACATCTGATTGCACTCCTCCACCCTCGAATTTTGAGCAGGGGAAAGACAACCGTACATTCAATCAAGCATCAGGTTGCTCATTCGCTGATTCGTTCTTTAATCAGAATATGAAACATGAATATTATTTGCCTTTGTTTTCAACCTTTTATTTGTATTCCAATGTGAAGCGTTGCTTAGGTTGGGACCTTCCTGATTTAATCACTTGAATACTCGTATTTCCTTAATTTTATTCGCAATCACATGACTCAACGATTCGCATACATTTTTTATTTCAATTACCCCCAATGGAAATCACACACCATTTGAACGCGAGTGAATTCTATATATGGGATTTGGTATATTTTCCAATCAGAATTGTCCCCATTCTGGAGTGCCGCAGGAGGGAGAGAGAGAGAGAGCTAATCAATGGCCCTTTGGGAATTAGTTTTGTTTCTCATTTTTGTTGTGTGTTTGCGTGTGTGTGTGGGTTTTCCAACAACAGCTTAAAATATTCATGATATTATTGATTTTATAATGGCAGAGTAACGGCCACAACAGAGTTTGATGAACTTTTAATAGCGTAAGAGCGTAGGGGTGGGGGGTGAGGGGGTGAGATATTTTTAAATGCTTTATTATGGGTCCTGGGATTAGCCGTGTAATCGAATGCCATTCGGTTTTTGTTTTTTTATTTGTTTACTTTTGCAGCAGATGTGATTAAATTGTGGCATAAAAAACGAACTTCAATTGGATTTAAATCACAAAAAATAAGTGCACCTCAATTAAGAGCTCTGGGGGTAAGCTCCTTTTCTCTTTTTTTTTCATTTATGGGAAACTATATATTCCATTAAATTCAAGGTGTTGTAAGTCAGTTTATGAAAAAAGTTAAGCTGGGTATTATAATAAATGGCAGAGCTAGGGATTTTCCATTGAATATTCCATCGAGTATTTCTGCACTATAACATAGATTTTCCATAAGATTTGTTTGGTCGTTCAATTAATTAAATTTCTTTCACTAACATTTTCCAATCAAAAAGAGAACGTACTCCCAGTGCCCAGTGAATATTGGCTACCCCACTCATACACTTTATTACCTTCCCTCCCCCAATTTACCCACCTTCTAAACAAACAAACTTTCTGTATCCTTGACAATATTTTTCGATTAAGGTCAAAGACAAAGCCAAAAGCCCAAGGAATTACCACTGCCCTTTATTTTTCTAGCACCTTTTATCGATCTTTGGGCCAGAAGTTCGTTAATTAATTAGTTCACAGACCCGAAAAGGAAAAACACCCCCATCTAGCACATGTGGTGCACATGGTTCACCTACATCTCACTCTATCATGGCTCTCCTTCGATTTTGTGCAATCTGAAAATGCGATTTTCGCACTCATAAATTTGCCCATTGAACTTTCAACACACAATACTTTCTAATTTTACGCAACGTTGCCGGGCCAGACGATGGAAAATTGCCAGGAGAGAGGCTCACCGCCCATCCCACCCCAAATTCAATGTAAAAGCCAAAGAAATTTCTCTGTAAGGTGGAAAATTCAATAGAATTGAGGGCTTGGGGAGGAGAAAATCGAAGGGAAAAAACTGAAAATCAGAGCTGGGAAATGTTGTACAAAATGCAATTAATTAAACGCGCTAATACATGTGCAGATGTACGTGTGAGGTTATGCAGCTCCTTCCTTGAAATTGCCGTGAAAATGAGCTTCCTTCGTGATGCCTTGCCCCGGGCTTCTCTGCCTGGCTTCTCATTGTCCCCTGCCAAGTGGCGAGTGGCGAAGCATTAGATACCCTAAAATTGTTTGTTGTTAGTTCCTACGAAAGGTACACGGAAAACGAGGGTACTCAACTCATTGCTGCTCTTTTCCCGAAAAGCATAACACCCCCTTCTAGGGTATACAAAATGGAAACGGAGCAATTGAAAGAGCAACAATGCGCACCACAAGACATTCAAGTGCAGCGCCACGACCCACACACAATCTCAATCCGAGCCACTATTCACACCCACCTTAGATATGCGAATTCGAATTGGTGACTGGATCGCCGGTCCCGTCTCGTCTGTGCCGGTCCCGAAACGAGTGACATGAATGGCGCTGGATTTTCGACTGGGGGCTGTGTGGATAGCTGAGTGAATGGATACCGTGATTAGTTTCCCCGACGCATTTGAAAGCAGCATGAGGCAGCACCAGCACCAGCACCAAGCACGAGGAAGGAGACATGCTGCAGCATCAGCAGGAGATGAATCCAAAGTGCATTTCATTGCTCACTGTCGCAGGTCCCAGGCAGCGATTTACGGCAATGGATTCCCAAAAGTAGGAGCTGTCCAATCCAAACCCCCCAATTCAATGATAATAGATTGGCTCAGACCTGGCTGAGATTAGATTCGCATACAAATTGCAGTAGGGACGTGGCTCAAATTCTAACAAGCTAAATGGTATTCTTAGTGTGGATAATTGAAGACTTCGAAATGAATAAACCAATATACATTGTGTTTATTTTGGCTAAAGGTAACACAAGTTGAAGGAAAAGGGAATTCGATGAGGTCTTTAATTGTAACTAAAGTGTATGGAGCCCTTTAGAGTTCGGATCTTATAAAAAAGGTATTGAAAATATCCTGAAAAGATACTTACATTTGTAGTAACAAGTGTTTCTACCACATTTCTATCCGCGGTGGATAAGTAAGTAATATAGGAAATACACATAGTGCAGCAACAAGTCGGGGTCACCACAAATTATATGCATGGAGTTTGTGATTATTAGGTTCTGCAGATACTGATATTACTACGATTACGTACCAATAGAATATAATAGAATATGGAAAACTTTCTTAAGGGTTTAATATTAGAAGACATCGGGGTCACCAAATCAATAAGATTTCACGTTTGAATGTCAAATGATACGAGTTCTTCTACTGAAGGTGGAAAAACCATCATAAAGACATACAAAAAGAGAAAAGAGTTGACTAGGGTTGGAGTCCCCAGACTAATCAAGCATCGTTCTTTCCGTCAAAGTATCTTACGGTCTTACCTAAGAGTATATCCACTTTATTCCCCTAGAAAAAATGCCTTTTAAATGCAAAATACTCAAAGCATTTTCCATTTCAAACTAAAACTGTTGATTAAGCAAATCACACAATACCCGAACACGTATCATTCTTTGTCCTGAAATTCCCCTTGCACCTAATTATGATTTAAGAACGAATCCTGCTCTTTGTTTGGCAGTCGATGCAGTTTGCAGTTGCAGTGCACTCATTCGTTCAGTTATGCATTCATTCAAAGCTGCTTTCATCGGAAGAAAGGATGGAAAAATGCTGGAAAAAGACGGAGCAGGGTGAGAAGCATCAGAATATGGAAGCATAAAATGGGAACGAAATGTGCAATATTTTCAACTCATGCACCTTTTCGAGTATAAGCGATGCCAGATTTCGAATGCACACACACACACACACACACACACTCTCCACTTTCTCTCTCTTCCGCTGAACACATAGATATTCGTATATTGTATTCTTCTTGGGGGAAAAAGTAACAAGCAAATAAGAAGCACAAAATGTGTGCAGATAAAATTCAAATTTCAATTTGTGCATCGAGTGCAGTGGGAAGAGGGGGAAAAAAGAGAGTGGAGGTTTTCCCTGGGGCGGACCAAGGGATAGGACAGGGACAGGGCAGAGGGTTGGGTCCGATGGCCATGTTTATTGTGACTCGAAGCCAAAACAAATGTTCGTACCTTGTTGCACAAATGTTTACAGTTCGCTGCCAGCAGCCACAACAACATGCAACACAGCAAAAAATACAATAAGAAAATATAACAAGAAAACGATGAAGGAGCAAAAGTACGAGTACCATGACAGGCAAAAAAAAAACTTTACAATAGAGAAAAATGGCAAACGACAAGCGTCGAGATGAATGGAGAAAAGTTATAAGGGGAGTAGGAAGAGTGTAGATTGGAAAGTTCTGGGGAAATCCCTAGGATGCTCGTGGGATGGAAAGTGAGAGAGTGAGATCGGGGTCACCAAAATCAATCATAAGTTACGATTACAAAGAAAGTTCCAGCTAAACATTAGTCATGGAAATGAAAAAAAGTCTTGGGATCACAACAAATCAATACAAGTTATAAGAAAAGGAAAGTTTTAATAGAAAATTAAGGGGAAACCAGATACTTTACATTTACACCAACAATTAGTCAGGCCAATATGAGATATATATGGGATCACCACAAAAGAGTAAGGGATGATTAACCTACATACACGTATATAGTTAAAGCTAATCAAAAGTAAAAGCAATAAAACAAATAAAGAAAGCAGATAATAGAAATAGTTCGGGGTCACCAAAATCAATCAGAAGATATCTGATATAAAAGTTAAAATCAAAATTATTCACTAAGAATGAATGCATTAAAGTTCTTTAGAAAATATAATAGTTAAATAGTATTTTTGAAATTTGGGTGTATTTTTTGGACATAAACCAAGAAACATTATACTATTTTGGAACATAAATCAAAGAAAATCGAGACTTAACTTAATCATCGTTTCCTTTGAGTCAAATTCAACTAGAAATATATCTTATTTTTTCTTTTTTTCTATGGAGAAACATTTATCAATATCCGAGTCGAACCAAAACCGAATGTTATCAATATTTGAGCAACACTTAAAATTTGATTAATGGTTTATTTTTAAATATTCCCACAATCGAAGTGAAGCATTGCGTACCACGTTCTGGTTTTTTTTCCGTCGAAAATCCTCAAATGGAAAGCCAAAACCAAAGGGGGAAAGGACAACCAAAGCTCCGTCCATTAAGCGGACGAAAACAGAGACCGATGCAGTGGGAGAAGGAGTGGAGTGGAAATTGTGCGTCCAATTCGAAAAAATTCATTCATAAAACATGGCCCGTAGATTGCGGCGCAGTGGGTGTAGCATGGCATTTTTCCGTGCCCACAGAAATGACCAGAGCGCCCCCATCACCATCTCCAACCCCCGCACGGACCCACACACATTGTGAAATAAAATGAAAATCGATTTTCACTTTAACGACTTCACACATAGCAGAGGAAGGGCCGAGGGAAGTTGGTAAGAAAAAGTATTGCACAGGCCTCGATGAAACCACAAACGGAGCCAAAACAATGAACAAGAAAAACCAGAAATCATCGTCAAAGCAATAGGAAAAGGTAGCCCCAGACACAGACCATAGGGGGTTGCTACGAGGCAGGCTGGTGTGGCACGATTGTGGGCTAAGAACTGTGCGTGTATAGTGTATAGTGTGCTCTGGCCCCTTCTCTGCTTGACCACTTCCTGTATTTGTGCATGAATTGGAGCGTAATGTGACATTTCATGTGTCTGCTTAGGGGGCAAAGAAAAACAGAAAGAAAAAAACGAACAAGACAACCATTTCAGAGCACAAAAAATTGTTGACTCTTGTGCACCATGTCGTATGCGCAATAAAGTGAATTATGCCACTGCAGATGAGCAAAATTAGAGATCCGTAATTGAACATCAGATGAGGAACTGTTTTAAATTGAAAAGCAAACCACAAAGAAAATTGAAATATTCGACTTTAAAGTCCAGTAAAATATCATAAAACAGAAGCGATTGCCATAAACAAATTGAAATGTGCAATGCCATCCATGTCTGTCCGCCAGAGATTCCCAGAGTCCGACTTGATGGGAGTTTATGGTCAGAATATGGGGGGTGGGGGAAAGTGAAGCTGTTGCTCGCCATGAAATACGAGAATATGCCACAGCACATGCAGCAGTCCGAGGCTGCTGGCTGCCGGCTGTCCTGCCATATCCATTACTCAATCGAAATGTAAGCCAGAGAACAGGACAGCCTGGTGTCCTGCCAACCATAAATTTATATACGATTTTTATTTGTTTTTTTTATGGGGTGTATTTCAAAGATATAATTCACCCAAGAAATGATATGTTAAATATTGAAAGTGTTTGATGATGGCATAAATGTTCTCAGATGATGATTGAGAGTGTTCGGAAAATATTTATAATTTTTAAGCTTCGAGGAAGCCAAAACAAAGATTAAATCTAAATAAAATTTAACACATTCCATTTAAATTTTCAAGAAATTATACACTGACGAGTCTGCAAGTCCTGGCAAAATAATAATCTAGGCAAAGCCACATTTGCAAATTGGAAATGTCAATCCTCTTAGGCCCAGTCTTTGGCCAGCATAACATTAGGAGGTACCATAATTGAACTAATTTGCAGTCTGAAATGGAAACACACTTCCAGAAGTGTTGCAACATAAATTAATGATATGAAATTCAGATGAAAATGATCATTTAAATTATCATATGCAAATGCAATCAAAATGTTGAACAGAAAACCAAGCACATACAAACATTCATAGTTTGATTCGATATTTCTCTGCAAAGCCCAGGCATAAGCCAAACAAATGACACGAACGGACATCCTGCACTTCTTGAGGACTCTTCAGGATTTAGGCATCTCTCAGTGTCCGTTTGGCCTCTTTGCTTTTTGGGGGGGGGGGTGTTTTCCCCCGGTTTTTGTGTTGATTTAGTGCTTATGCAAATTTAATATATGTTCGTTGCTCTCGTTGCTCCCTGTCTACCAGTTCCCTCATATCATTTGCATAGACTTACATTATTGTTGCATTATAAACCAGACAAGGCCCGCCACCCCTCAACCCTCAACCCTCTCATAGACACAGGCACAGGGCACACACATTTATCTTTTATGACCGTTCGCCAGCTGCAGTTCTGTGTGGCAGTTGTGTGCTGAAGAGAGTGTATTCCACTTGTGTGAGTGCTTGCAACAGGCAACATACTTTATTTATTTTATTAATTCTTGATAAGGATCTGTACTTTATAGACATGTTCATCTTTCTGTCTGTCTACATGATAGCTGAGCACCATTTTGCCATACTTACAGTGCCATACTTAGCCGATACTCCTATGATAATAGTTACTATAAAAATATAGAAAAAAAACCTTATATAGTTACCTCCTAGTGGGTATCCCTTAGTCTCAATGTGCAGCCTTCTTTTGTGATTATTTTTCTAGTTGGGTGTCCATCAGTGTAAACACGAGTACTATTTCCAGAATTTATGTCCTTCGAGTGATAAATTGTTGGCCCCCTGAATGGCCTCCCCCATTCCCCCCTGTTGATGCAATTTTCTGCATTAAATTAAGTAGATTCTCTTTTGTTTTTGGGGGGCATTAATTTTGGGCGAGTGCAAAGGCATTTCCACGCCGACTTTTTTCCGACACTTTTGTTTCGACACTTTGAAGTGTTTTGCCTTTTCTTCTGCTCAGGCAGAAGTTTTCCTCCAGACTCAGACACTTCTGAGAGATAGGCGAAACGAGGAAACTTTTGGCCAGCAAAGGAGAGGGTGGGGGAAAAAACTTTAAGCATATTTCTCGCCAACTTGTTGCCAAACGAGTTTCCCCCCCAGGAAGGTGGATGGAAGATGGCAGTGAGCAAACTAAAAGGCGTTTTCTATGCCGGGCAAATAAATTCTACCCAAAGTTCAGCCGTACAAAATATTTCGCTGGCAATAAATTTGGCAAAAGAAACACAAAAGACGACACAGAGAGAAGGGGAAGGAGAGAGATAGACACATACGTGAATGATATCATACGCAGCGTATTGCAGTTGCAGTTGCAGCTTCGAGATGAAGAACTAAAACATTCACCATGAGGCTCCTGTGTGTCTCCCCCGCACACACACACACACAAAGGAGCAAATACTCGTCGTCTGCTGGCTGTCCGCCTGTCCGCATGTCAGCTGCTGCCTTTTGGCAAAACACTGACTCTGCTCTGACTCTTCTCTGACTCGGAATTGGGAAATGGGACTGAGGCAGAGGCAGAGACCAAGTCGACGTCGCTGCAAGTTGTTGAGCAGAAAATTGAAAAGTATTTTCAAGCATTTGTTGCCATTGTTGGCTGTCAAACTAGATATCCCCCAGCTGCAGCTACTCTATTCCAAATTGGGCATATCCCACATGAATGGAGCAACAGAAAATTGCTTTCATTGTAGAGAGAAATTAAGGACTAATTTTGATTTTGATTGCTTGGAAGTTCCGACTACATGCATCTTTATAGTGACTTGAGGACATATTAGTTATAATCAGAGCTTGCAAACAAACGTCAACCGACAAAACATAAAACAATTCGGCACACACGAAACGATCTCTCTCTGAGCGAAACACTTTTTTCGTTTCGCTTGTGCTCTCAATAACAAGAGAGAGGGACACTTTTCAGAGAGCGCTCAATGCAAAACTGTGCTTTTTCTTGCTGTGTGCGAGAAAGAGAAAAGAATATGCCTGATCAATGCATGTGCATAAATGTTATGTAGGAAAACACAGACGCACGCATACATACAAAAGGACTGTTTCGCCGAAAGTATCCGATCAAAGTAGTCAGCGAAAGAGCAAAGCAAAGAGAACACAAACAAAAGTGTTTTGGTCTGAGAAGAACAGTTGTTGAGCGAAAACACTTTTGAATGTGTTCTCTCGCTCCACGTTCTCAAAGTGTTCGTAGAAGAAGATCGGTTTTTTTCGGACACCTTAAAATGGTTGACGGTTATTCGCTTGCTCTGGTTATAATAAGAGTACGATGTTTCCTCTTCCTTCTAGTTTAAAAGAAAGAGCATTCAATTTCAGACTTTTCTCTCTTTTATATTCCTCCACTTGTTTTGGCTTTTACACTTTTCCACTTCATATACAGATAGTTTTGAAAGACAGCAACAAATTTTAGCCATTTGCCACACACTCAAACACACAGATACTCGCGCACACACTCCAAAAAGTATCTCCATGTGCATTCGTATCTGTGGATATATCTTTTTGAATTGTTTAGATTGCTTGCAACAAAATCAGCACTTGTAGGTTGTGTTTTGATTGCCATTGATGCTTTTTCGGGGGAATAGAGTAGATATCGATGGGGGGATAGAGGAGATAGATGGATAGATGGATAGATAGATTGGTTGGAGAGTAAAAGAGAGAAATTTCCATTGGTAAATGCGTAATGAAAGGTCATTCAATTGCACTTGTTTCTATCTGAAGGATAGCTACTGATTCGCAACCAAATTGAAGTCAGAAAGGGTTATCCTGTGGCTTGAAAAGGATTTTATTGAAGAGAAAATTGAAAACGCAAACTCCTTTCCCTTTTGGTTATTAATTAAAATAGTTTGTGCCAGTTTTTCTTTCAACTTTTTCTTAACCAAAAAATGAAATTTCTTCCACAAAAATAATAGCCAACATTCGACACACAAAAATGCAATTAAATCCCATAAATAAGCCGCAAAACAATAACAATTATTCTTGTGTGGGCAAAAATAATGAAACCTCAAAACAATATCAACTAAAGTGAAGCCATAAATAAATTAATACCATTCCACTCATATTTCTATAATTAAAATCGTTTGACTTTTATTTATGCATCCTTTGAATTTCAATTTCCTTGCAGGCTCCCAGTGTGAGGAGAACGTCGATGAATGCATGTCGAATCCCTGCCAGAATGGCGGACAATGTCGGGACCGGACCAATGGCTATATATGCACCTGCCAGCCGGGCTATCTGGGGGATCACTGTGAACTGGATGTGGCCGTCTGCGATACGGGTAAGTCGCACAAAAGCCACGAATATCTATAGAAAAATATAATATATGAAGGGACACTGAGATACCGACTGAGACTGACCCTTTTAACATGTCGTATCTCATATTCCAGGAACCGGTGCCCGCTGCCAGCATGGTGGTGAATGCATTGAGGGACCTGGCCTGGAGTTCACCTGCGATTGTCCTGCCGGCTGGCATGGACGCATCTGTCAGGAGGAGATCAACGAATGCGACTCGTCGCCGTGTCAGAACGGCGGCGTTTGTGTGGATAAATTGGCGGCGTATGCCTGTGCCTGCCCCATGGGCTACACGGGCATCAATTGCGAGGAGGAGATACTCATCTGTGCGGACAATCCCTGCCAGAACAATGCCCTCTGCCTCATGGAGGAGGGCATCCCCACGTGCTACTGTGTCCCGGATTATCATGGTGAGAAGTGCGAGTACCAGTACGACGAGTGCCAGCTGGGGCCGCGTTGCATGAACGGTGGCGTCTGCATCGATGGCGTGGATACCTTCTCCTGTTCCTGTCCCCCACTGTTGACGGGCATGCTCTGCGAGTGTCTGATGGTGGGCGAGGAATCTCTGGACTGCAATTATACGGCCCCAGCCACGCAGGCAACACCAACACGTGCCACAACAACGACTTCCACAATGGCACCGCCCACGGTGCGGCCCGTCACGCCGCCAGAAACCACCCTTCCCCCGCAGATACCCGAAGAGCCAATGGTGCCCATGGAGCCCATGGAGCCCGTGGAGCCGCCTGTTGCCACAACCACTGAAGCGCAGGCTGCCTCGGAGGAGATTTCAGTGGAGATTAAGCCACTGACAATGGCACCACCCGAGAGTGGTAGTCACAGTGTTTCTGTGGAGCAAACCACAGTGGGTCCAGAGGTGCCTGAACCACAGTCAGAACCCCAACCGGGAACCACAGCCTCTCCAGGGGCC
The DNA here is from genome assembly GCA_035041765.1 of Drosophila algonquin. Classification (NCBI taxonomy): domain Eukaryota; kingdom Metazoa; phylum Arthropoda; class Insecta; order Diptera; family Drosophilidae; genus Drosophila; species Drosophila algonquin. The sequence goes on along the minus strand of JAWNKY010002278.1, from coordinate 72,349 downwards.
AGTGCTCCAGTGTCGTCCGGTTCTTCCTCTGAGGAAACACCCAGCATCTACACCACTCTGCCGCCTCTGCCTGGTGCACCACGAACCACTTCGTCATCGGCGGAATCCTCCGGGGAGGTTGTCGTCACATCCGAGGAATACACAACTGTTCCTCGCTTTGAGGTGAGTGGCAGTGGCAGTGCCAGTGGCAGCGAAGAAGCCACCACACTGCGACCCACTGCACCACCCAGCATCACCATTGCAGTGGACTACGCCTCATCTTCCTCCTCGTCAAGCTCGGAGTCGGCGGAGCAGCAGCCCGTGGCCACCACAGCGGGGCCGATCTTCGTGCAGCGTGTGACGACCATCGAAACGAGCATTTCGGTGGATTATGGCAGTGCCACGCCCACACCAACGCCCTACTATCCTCAGGAGACGACGACAGCCCGTGTGGTGCCAGTGCCGAGGCCCACCTTTGCCACAGAGCCACCACTGGACGTGGAGGAGACGACGTCCACGCACCACCTATGGACAGAGGTCTCCACCACGGCGGCTCCGTTCTTTACGGAATATCCGGCAGAGGTTCTGATAACCACCCATCGGACAAGTGCTGGCAGGTTCACGACAGTGCAACCGCCAATCCGTGGCACGACAGTCGCCTCCTCCGATGAAAACGAAACACCTTCCATAGAGCTATCCACGGTGCACACGCCCCACATTGTGGTGACCATTCTGGACAGCAATGCCACCATTGCAACGCTAATGCCAACGACGGTGGTGCCGCCCACGCATCACCACCACCATCATCATCACCATCACGAGCACGAGACGACAGGGCAGCCGGGAGAGATCGTCAGCACTCTGCCGACGCCCATCGATGATGACGACTACCACCATCACCATCACTACCATCCGCATCACACGCCGCATGTGGTTGTTACGACGCCTATGCCGGTGGAGATTACCACGGGATTGCCCATGCAAACAGAGGATCTGATTGGGGTACAGCAGCCGGCACTAGAGACAACAGCGGAGCCGTACATTCCGCCGGAAACAACATTGCCGCCGCCCCTGCCTCCAACAACCCAGAGACCTGTGCCTCTGCCGACCCTAAGACCTGTTTCTCCACCAACGGAACCACCCACAGTGGCTCCCACAATGCCTCCCACTGCAGCTCCCACACTGCCACCCACCCAGCCGCCTCCCACTTTGCCACCGCCAACGATTCCACCGACGCCGCCATCCACACAATCCGCACAAACGCTGCCGCCGCCCACGCAGCATGTCTACAGCACGCCCGAAGTGCCGCCGGCCCAGACCAGGCAGCCGGTCACGGAGAGCAGCGAGGAGGTCGAAGGCTCGAACACAGTGGCCAGTGGAGGACGTCCGGGTGCTGGTGGTGTGCCCGAGGAGAAGGCCGGCGATGTTGACTGCATCAAGTTGGGCTGCTACAATGGCGGCACCTGCGTAACCACATCGGAGGGTTCCAGGGTAAGTAACCACTCAGACCCCTGCCCGACTACGGCTACGACTCCGACTACGACTCCGGCTACAACTTGTGCCTCAGGAGTAGGTCAATCGATAGCAATACTTGGCACCTCGAAGGGTGCAAATCGTTCGATTTGTTTGTTCGATGCGGGGAAAGCACCCAAAAAGGGGCGTGCGTATCGAAGGAGTAAACTTCACAATTTTCAGCCCCATTGAGTTGCTAATTGGCCATGGAGTTTGGAGTTCTGGAGTTGGATGGCCCCACCGTTTGCCAGGCTCCACCTCTGTCCATTAATAAGTCATTAAGTATGCCAGGCTAGGGCTCTCCGAGCTGCCGAGGCAATGGGTAAACAGGTAGCAGCACACTGTGGATGGTAGTCGATTGAAAGAGTACCCTATAAAGATGAAGAGCTAGAAGGTTAGACCAGTTATAATATATACCTAAATATTAAAGAATATCTATATACATATGTATGTAGGTACAGAATTTTTATAGAAAAATCTTTTCTCACGGAGATTGTGTAGCTCATGGTGAAATTAATTTTACCATGGTGTAGCTCTTCCCAAAAGACTCAACCGATTTCTATGAAACTTTGTTGTATTCTGAGAAGAAATTATTTAGGAAATCATTTATCAATAACATAGAATGCCTGGAATCTGTTTTCAAATATTTCAAATGCTTCGATTTACTCAGAAAGTAAAAACTTCAAAGAAATCTTTCTGCTTCAGAAACACAAACATTTATTTGCATACAAAATCCAAACACTACTTTACTTTCCATCATCGAACATGGATGTTCGTTACCTCAAGAATCCCTACCAAGATTTCCCAAGTGTGGGCGAAACCGGTTGCGGTTTACTCTGCGATGAACAACGCATCAAAGACCTAATCTCCACCTACGTGGAGAGCATCGTGGAGAATTGTAAGCCCCAAACTGAGGATCGCGGGGACTTGTATGTGGGCAATGCCGGCATAGCCTTTATGTTCTGGAAGCTGTCTCGCAGCGAGCACACCCGTGAGATCTGCCCCACAGCCCTGCAGCATGCCTCGACGTTCATACGCAAGGCCAAGGCGAATGCCGAGCGCTTCAAGAGACGTTCCTCCCTGAAGAGCTACTCCTTTCTCAGTGGCGATGCTGGCATTTATGCGGTGTCCGCAGCCATCTCTGAGGCCCTCAAGGACCCCAGGAAGCTGTCGAAGGACTTGGCGAAGTTTAAGGCGGCCATGCCTTCAGGAGAAGACGACGGCGGCTGCGATGAGATGCTGGTGGGACGGGCTGGATATCTCAGCGGCTGTTATTGGCTGAACGACATTCTGCCCGATAAGGCGATTCCGGACGAGCACTTGATCTCCGTTTGCCAGATTATAGTGAAGAGCGGTCGCGAGTACAGCAGGAAGAACCACTGCTACTTGCCGCTGATGTACGAGTATCATGGCACGGAGTATCTGGGTGCCGCCCACGGACTCTGTGGCATTCTGCAGATGCTCCTGGAGTGTCCCTGGTTTCGCAAGGACCACTCCCAGGCTCCGGCATCGGCGTTGTTTGGCATCTCCGCTCCTTCAGACGTGTTGCATGACGTCAAGCGCACCCTTGACTGCATTCTCACGCTGCAGGATGACGAGGGAAACTTTCCCGTGACCCTGGAGGAGGGTTGCGAGAAGAAGCTGGTGCACTGGTGCCACGGTGCTCCCGGTGTTGTCTATCTGATGGCCAAGGCCTACTTGGTCTTCCAGGATCCAAAGTACTTGAGGGCCCTGACACGGTCAGCCGATGTTGTGTGGCGTAAGGGTATCCTTCGCAAGGGTCCTGGCATCTGTCATGGTGTGGCCGGCAATGGCTATGTGTTTCTGCTGCTCTTCCGTTTGACCCACCAGATGATCTACCTGTACAGGGCCCACAAGTTCATGGAGCTGCTGACCAGCGAGGAGTTCAAGCAGAGAGCTCGCGTCCCCGATAGACCCTACAGCCTGTATGAGGGTGTGGCGGGGACTGTTTGCTTTTTGGTGGACCTACTGAACCCGGAGAAGGCCCACTTTCCCTTCATGGATGTGTTTCACTAAGCAAGACTCCCTTTCCTCTTCTGATATACATATTTCATTGAATTTAAAGAGTTACTTATATTTAACTAAAAGGGTATTTGTCTGGTCGATACACTCATTCTACCATTACCTTTGTGTCTCTATGCTCAATCTCTGGCCCAAGTCGATGCAAATTGAGCAACTTTAATCAAAAGCCTTAATGGGATAAATTAGAAGTAGCAGCACTCACACCGTGCCACACAGAGAGAGAGGAGAGAGCTGCACGAGCAGCAACTAAATTTGCAAATTGACAACTTGAAATGGCCCCACAGATGCCCAGGTGCACACGGCTCCAGTTACAGAGGGAGATGCGGGAGGTCATGCACAGATGTGTCCGGGTCATTCATACATAAATAATCAGTCATGTGAATGGGAACGTGGGGCACGTGGGTGGGTGGCACACACTGTCCGATACACACTGATTTGCGGCAGGACCTTCCTTGTATTATGTGTTGTTCAACGAAATAATGGGAATTTACGAGCCATTCTTGTTCGATGGCTTTAGTTTGTAATTAGGTAAGGTATTATGGAAACTATTAATAAAATTTATTGTTCAGAACTTGGCTTTTCAAGTGTTATAAAGCACTAAAACCCAAACTCTTTGGACAGTTTCAAAATAAGTTATTAAAATGTATTAAATATCCATAAAGAACTAATTCTATACTTTGCAACACTGCTCCAAGAGCTACACAATTACAGATATCTCTAGCAACAATAAAAACCATCAAAAACGGGAAAGTTTTATATTTGAGTTCATTTTGATCATCCTTTTTGCTTCTGAAAACTTTTAAAGAAATTACACAACACTTTTAAATTTATTGCAAGCCTATAATCTTGCACCTCCAAGAGGTCACTTGTCACTCCGAATCCCCAGACATTGCTTAACAAAAATGGACTTTTATTTGACCCATGAGCAACACATTAACGAAATTAATGCGGGGGACAAGTCGACTGCAAGCGGTTGGCATAGGTGTGCGAGACCAAGTTCCAGGATTCCATCCAGCGGTCCGCGCAATACAAAATGCAACGCTGTTCGGTGGCATCCAGGGTCTTGCCCGGCTTGTGGATGCACTTCTCGAAGCACTTCTCGGCCATCTTCGCCAACATCTCTTTGGCGTTGTCCACACGTATCTGGTTCCTAATAGCTTTCTTCGCCTCAACCGTCTGTGACTCTGTGGCGGTGCCCGACATGGTTCATTTAATTTAAGTCTAAATTTTAGTTTCAGCTTCACAATTAAATTTACAAGTAGAAACGGTTGTGTCCTAATCCATAGCTCAAAGCTAACTGAGTTCCAAGTTAAATGGACGATATGGAACTATGCATTTGTAAATCTTTTTCGGTTCTTGTAGAGAAATAAGGATCTAAAGCCGACTGTGCATCGAAAAGGAAACAAATTATTGAAAAGACCGTTTTTCGTTCGGTCTTTTAGTGAGTCTCTCTGTGCGAGCATCACTCGTATCCGCTCGGTAATAGAGCGTCTCACGAACAGCTCAACAGAAACCGAAACGAAAAGAAACGAGGTCTGCTGCTCAGAGAGAGAACGAGGGGGCATACTTTTTCTCGGTTGTTCTCGCGAGCAGAGCGTAAGAAAACAAACGGTCAACTGTTATTTGCGAGCTATGCTCAGAAGGCTTCATTATTCTGCTCGGCAGCGGCGCGGCAGAGAAAATGAATCATGTTGCTTCGTGTCTGTTGTCTGCACACACAAACGCACTAAGAACATGTCAGTGCCTGCGTGCCGACCCCTGATCTAAAGGCCTGTATCCAGCTCTTACTCACAATTCGAAAGTCAGCGACCTTCCCAAGAAGATGCATGTCGATGCTATGGTGCATTTGTGAACCCGTGTTTCCACCTGATTAAAGCTGTACTCGGATTTCTTTGGATGAACGCGATCGTTAAGGGGTCATTAATGAGCAGAAAACCGCTCGTTCTCACCCATAGAGTGGCCGAGTCAAGTACGTGCCAAGGAGGGATCGTCAAGATACTGAACTACTTAAAGTTATACTTAAGATCAGCTAGGATTTGATTCATCAAAAGGATGCTAGTAGATTTATTTACATATAACAAAATTCGACTGTAAAGTTGGAACAGTAGAATAAATTAATCGTTGGCAAGTTCGATAGGCGCATCTTCCAGTTTAGCAACTTGACCTGCTCCATCTTTCAAAGCGCCTCTCTACTCCTCCTGCTCCTCAGAATCCTGTCCTGTATACGCTGCAGCATAGCCTTCAAATAGCGTAGTTGTCTGGCCATTTTGACTAGTTCCAGCACGTCGACTCCCACACGAACGAGGCATACGAACACCACTACCACAGCCGCCACGTCGCCGATATTCATCAACGTATCGTCATCAATGGTGGATTCAACTGGAGCTGGTGGCGGGCGAAAATAGTGCCAAATCTGATGGTATATTTTTGAGATCAATTCGATAGTCGTTGGCCTCTGTGCCGGCTGTGAGTTGAAGTAGCTTGCAATATCTTCAAGAAAACCCATTATCAGTAACTGACACAAATAAAGGAGTCGAAATTTTGCGATATAAATAAAAATATGAATAAAAATAGTATTTATGTATAGTTAGCGCTACCTATTATTGATTGCTAGTTTTAATATAGCTGTGTTTTTATTTGTTTTATTTTGATGTTACCGCTTAGTTGTTCAGACGATACTGAGCTCTGGTGAGAAACTCCGTACAGGGTAGCTTGCAAGTGTTTAGGATCGCCTACTTTACTCTCATTTTAGAATTAGGGCTTGTATTCCGCAACTGTCAAACTTCATATACAAAATCTTTCACTTTTACTGTAGTAATAATATTCACACATGTATACATATGTATATTCCTGGCCTGAATGTCTGCTGTTCTCTCAGTAAACTATCGTGTCGATAGGAAAACTATCGATAAGAATCTGTGGACTTCGTTTAGCTAGCTGGATACTGAGGCTATATGAGGTTATATGAAGTTTGACAGTAATTTTTAGTTTCCGCGGTGCTAAATTCAGGGCCTCAAACTCCATCACATCCGTCATCATTCCCTCAAAACATTGAAAACGTTTACAAATTCCTAAATAAATATGAAAATCAACTGGCAATCAAAATGCATGAAAACCTTTCATTCATTATTTCTCAGAACTCGAATCAAAAATCACTTTGAAACAAGTATTTTGCGAGACATTTCCGGGGAAAACTTCTCCCTCTCCCAATCAACAGCAGCCCCATCTGTCTGCCTGTCTGCTCTTACTCCTATTTCTGGCAATTCCCTGGACCCCTTCCCAGCATTCTCAGAAAATGCCAATTGGTCTTATAAATGAATAGTTAAAAACTTTTTGGAAGTACATATGTATGTACTCGTTTTCGTAACAGTAGCATTAACAACACACACACAAAATATCAGGTAGAAAATCAGACAGAAAATAGCAACAAAATGTTCACTTCCCCAGAGGGGCTCCAACAATAGAATCCAGGCAGGCAGGCAGTCAGGCAGTCAGGCAGGCAGCAGGGCAGGTCCTATGCCTATTCAACTATTTATGAAAATACTTGCGGTAATTTTACCCCCAAAAAAATGACTTGATGTGGGGGGGTAGTATCGAATTTTCCGGCCTAAACTCTGGGGCGTGGCCATTAATTGTGCCCTGGCAGGCAGTCCCTAGCGTGGCACGCAACCAAATTTCGAATGACTACTAATGGCTGGTAAATCGGAAAATTGTGCAGAAAGCCCATTGGCATGCATGATAGTTACGTACATTCAAGTTTTTCATATGGGTATATTTCCAGTGGGCCATGGGCTGGTATTTGCCTATTGCATTCAGATTCATGTTTCCTGAAATATTCTGCTATACAGCAATTTTGACGTTCGCGAACACTGGCCGAGGGAAATTTATACGGTTTGGAATACACATTGTTTTGCATGGCAGGCTGACGCTTGAAGGTTCTGCTTAATGACCAGAAATATTAATTGGAAGAGGTACCAGAATGTACCAGAATGTATTTTCATTGAAATTTAAACTTGTTTCAACTCAATAATGTGTTTTTTCAATGCTTTTAATCAGTTTTGTTTCGTAGTAAAGCCACATTGCCGCTGGGAGAGAGAGAGAGGCTACTTTGCGATACCATATTTTGCCTTCTTTTAAATTATATTAAACCTTATTTAGAAATTACACAACACTTGTCTGCAGTTACCTAGAACTCTTTCAAGGTCACTCCTTACTCTAATATTTATATACAAATATTGAGACCATCCCCAATGCCATTTCCTGACATTTAACAACCTTTCACTTACATCCCCATAATTGTAGCCCCACACGCTACACCTCGTTCATAAACCATTTCATGAGCATGAAGGTCAAAGGACATTGCAGTATCTGGATGACCACAAGCGAGCAGCGTAGTCTATTAGGGCCACCACGCATATGGCCGCACATATGTCAGAGAGCCAGAGAGCTCCACAACGTTAGCCAAATTAGCAGCAGCACCGCATGCAATTCCAGTTTTTTACGACCGAAACGTGAGCCCCTCCGATATGAGAGTCGACGACGCAGGACTAATTTATACGTACACACCACTCCAACGGGGGAAGGGGTCGAGCGACAGCAGCGTGACAAATTGGGGTCGCCCTCGAGGGACGTCGATAGGTGGCATAGGTGCAGTCACACTTCCATACTTGATGATGGCCTCAGATAGATGGAAATTTGTACAAGCATGAAGGGATATTTCTTTAAATTTCAGTAGTGCCTGTGCAGTACTTTTAATACTTAAAGTTGCTTTCCAACACTATCGAAACAGCGAAATTGCACTTGAACAGCGTGTGCTTGCTCGCATAACCCATGTTATTTTAAACTTTATAAATTACCTCTCCTTTGTTTGTATTTCCACAGACAGCTGTGCAACTTTTTTTCCAACACTCCAGACACTTACCCAACACTAATGCCAACTAATTTATGGCGGAAAGTGCTCCTGCTCCTGCTCCCACCCCCTCCCCCGCGGTTAATGAGTTAACAAAGCCAACTGGCAATTTATTTAGAAAGTTGCTGCCAACACGCGTAGATCTCCAAAGTGTACCTATGAATCATGCCACCCAACAACTAACACAGATGCAACCCACGAACACACACACACACACCCACAGGGAGAGAGATGAGGATTCTGTGAGCGAAAGAGAGAGAGTGAGAGAACATTTGGCCACATGCTAACAAGAAAAAATTAAATTTTCATAATAAATTTAAGGCTTGAGTGAGTGACACATCACCGCAGGATGACTTTGTTAGGGTATGACCGAGTGCTTATACCCTCACGCACTACCACAATTAAGCTGAGACCTAGACGGGATGTAGGATGACACTATTTTGGGGCATGGCATAGAGATGGACATATAGATAGGCTTTAAGAGAGACTAAGTGAGACTTAATGTTTACCAAGGTATGGCACACATACGATATAGTCATCAAATTATAATGATATTTGATTAAGTGATATGAAACTATAGGATATGAAGCATAGGAATCTTTATGTTTAAGTGGAAAGAGATTTTAGTAAATCGTTCTTTATTTGGTTTAGAATTGAATTGACAGCGAACATAGTGATCAAATTTGGATCAAAATTGACAGATAATTTTTCCAATGATCATTAGTATGGAACATATAGAGTTCTTATATATAAAAATCTGTTTGACATGCTGGATTGGATTTCTTTATTTATTGACCAATTTTATTTCAAAGTTACAGTCAGATATCTAATAAACCATAGAATTCTGATCATTGAAAAAGAATCTGTATGTCTATCTTTAACCAATTTCATGCCTCTTGTCAAAATCATAATACCCCTAGTTTAGTGAGAGTAATACAAAGGAAAAGTAATAGAACGAGAGAGTGCGTGAGAGAGTGAGGGGAACATAAGAGGCTAGCTGCAAGTGGGTGAAAATTATTTCATAGAGGATATGCCACTTTATTGTTGCCAAGTAATTTAACTAACTGCTCAAATAAACACACACACCCACACAAGGCACACACACATGGATACACGCAGACAAAGCTTTTGTTAATTTTGAGAGATTCCCACCCAGCACCCACCATCCAAGCACCACCCATCACTCCCCCCACTCTTTTCATTTGTATAAAGAGACAAAAAAAGAAAGACAGACAGAGAGCAGAAGACAGACACTTACATATGTCAGCTGTCATATTGGTTAAGCAAGTGTGCGTTATGAGAGAGAGAGAGAGAAGCCAAGGAGAGGGGCACACACAGAGGGGGGACAGGGGACCGAGGATGGGTGTACACTGCGTGTGGCACACGGAGAAGTGCAGGCAAAGTGGCACTCGCACTCGGGCGAAAGTCACTCGTAAAGTGGCATTAAGCGCATTTCAAGTGCTGCCCCGCCGAGTTTTTGGTTTTCGGAAAATGTTTTTCCTGGCTTTTTCCAACCAATCCTTCGCCTTCTGCTCTTCCTTCTGCTCTTCCATCTTCTGCCGGGCTTAATGCCTCCTGAGCTCGTCAGGATCTGGCCTCCACATCCCCTTTCGCCGCCTGCGATGGCCTTTATGACGAGTGCACTTCACTCACATTCAGAGACCATTCCAGGCATTTGCCTGTTGACATTTCCAAAAGCGTGTTACAATTAATTTCCATCTGGCCGAAACGCAATGAAACCGAATCAAACACAGAGTCCCTCGGTGTGGAATATTTCTGAGAATATTTGAATAGGATTAAGCCATGAAATGGATGGGGTTGAAGGGAATTCCTGAGAATTCCTCTGGCAGTTGACGATATCTCCTTTACTTTAATTTAAAGCCAGCGGCTGAGGAGATTTACTCTTAAAATTAAGCGACAAAGATATTAAATTAATCAGCTTTAAAAAGCATTATTCAGATCTGAGATTTGAAAGATTTCGTCAATCTTCACTTAACATTAAAATAAATTCATTTCGCTTTAATTTTTATAAAATTTTATTCCATAATTAAAGGTAACACACTTTCACATTCTCCTGTTTACATTTTAAATAAAATTCTCAGAAAATTCCATATGTTTAAGCCCCGGCACATCATTTCCGTTGCCTCAGCCTCTTCTGACCTCCTCATCCCCATCATCAGCATTTAAATCTAAAATCTGCCACATGTTTGCCCCTGACTCATTTTCATTTCTGTTCGTTTTTATACAATTTTTTGGTTCAGTTTGGTTTTGGTGTTTGGGCCAGCATTCATTATGCGCCAACCGAATGCCGCAAGGTCAAAAGCTTTAATTAAAATGTTTCCTGTTAGCAGGGCACAAGCTCGCAAGTGTATTCCCCCGTGCATCAGTGCAGAGAGAGAGAGAGAGAGAGAGAGAGAGAGCACTGAAAAGTGCCGACACAAATTTTGTGCGAAAACTAAATGCAGCCCCGGCGGGTGCCCTCGATACGCACTCCTTCCCGCCTACCCGCCTCCTCTCTTTTTTCTCCTTTTTTTTGCCCACAAGAACACAGCTTCATTTGGCTAACAAGAGCGGGAATTCGCATAGAGAAGGCTCAACCAAAAAATGGGAAAAAACTTCCAGCAAACACTTCAAATAATTGTTATGCAGGAGCGCTTTTTCTATATATATTTTCAAGGACAAAAATATTATGAGGAAATAGGTATGGGAGAGAGAGAGAGAGAGGGGATGGAGCTAAAAACAACGCAAAAATGAGGCACTCCCAAAAGTATGCTATAAAAATACAAGCAAGAAAGAAAATCTTTGGAAGTCGAATGTTAAGATACCCTGGAAGCTGTGTTGTTTTTATGAAAATTCTATGATCATATTATACAATATAGAATATAGAATTCTATGATCATGTATATCATATATAGTTATGTGATTATAGGAAAAGTCTGCAGCTTTCTAAAATTATGGTCATGTATTTTCCAAGTTTGATCCCTGATTTGATCCCTTTATTTCAATATTTCAATAAAAATTCTTTGCCAAAAATATAATACCCTCTCCCAAGGGTATAAATGATTGTTTTCCATCCTATGGTGTAGTTGAAATCATGACCTGTTTGCAGATGATGATGCTGATGTACAACATCCTCCTCTTCTCAGCAGGCGCTGCTTTTAATGTTTTTCCGGGAAAAACACAGCAACACGCAAAAAAAAACCAAAGAAAGCTAAACAAAAGCCTTCGGAGCAGCGGAAATTTGTTGCCGCGATAGGGTTAAGAGAGAGAGGGAGCAGAGGGAGAGGGAGGAGGATGCTGCGGTGTCTAAGCAGTTAAGTAATATTATGCGATGAATCCTTTAACGCTGGTTGGGCATTTCCGTTGTGCTCCTTGGGGGGAAGGTCATTTGTAATGCGTGTCGGGTTGTAAATATAAAACAAAGATATGAATAATGTGTTCACAGCAGGTTGAGAGATTGTTTTAATAATTAAAAACATTTTATATAAGGAAAATAATCGCTGTCTGGTTGGGTTTAAATATTGGAGGAATGAGAGTGTCTTAGATATACATTTGACCATATGAAACGTATTTGGTCTCGTCTATTGATGGATGTTTGGTAGACCTTTCTTAAACATGACGTAATGTAATATATTTTGATATCTTTTACAGACGATTAACCATAAATATATTATCGGTTATTGTCTGAAAACATTCCTAATTACTCGATTAAATCAGACACCACAAATAACCTGGAAAAACATCCTGAAACTGATTCCTTCTCAAGGAAAAACAGTGAACCCCTCGAAGACAGAGACCAGCGAAAACTTTCCAACATTTTCCTCACCTGTTCAAGAACCTCCTCCGCCCAGCAGAGACCCCTTGAGCTACCCTTAACATATGGCCAACTTCCCATTAAGAGGTTGTCTTTTACAGGACCCACAAGTGGGAGGAGACTCCCGGGCATGTCCTCCGTGACTGTTCCGTTGCTACCTTCACTTTGCCAGAGATTCCCACTTGCGTTGCACTTCATTTGCTCAATTTAATGGGGAGTGGGAGTGGCGACCCCAAGGAGCTACCCAGCACGAGAAAAAGGACATTCGCGAAAGAAAATTACAACAAAAGTTTTTCGGGGCAGCCGCGTCCCAGCCAAGTGCGTGGCTCCTTTTCCTTTCCATTGTCCTGCCGAGCTGCCTGCCTGCCTGTCCGCTGTTGCAGTTTTCCTTCCACCAGCTCCTGGCTGGCTGCACTTTAAGTGTCCCTTGGCGGCGGCATAAATTATTGAAACCAGGACAAAAGGAAGCAAGGGAAGACGGAGAGCCAGAAAGTTAATTCATATTACTTTTCAATTTATTGGCATTTTTCGGAACGGTCGGTCGGTCGGTCGTCTTATTGAAAGGCGAACAGAAGGCGATCGAGAGAAGCGCAGGAGTTCTTGCCAAAATTAAATTAAAATTGTTCAAGTTTTGTTTCATTTATTGGCTGGCCGGCCAGCAGGAAAGTCATTTTGTTAGAGTTTTTAAAGGATTTTGGAGATATATGCTTGGGGCACGGAAAATGTAAGTTTTAGAGGTGGAATAAATGGGAATTTCTGTGTGATATATTGGTGGAACAAGAGAGATGAAAGATGATATTATTTCTACAATAGTTTATATGTTATTGTACATATATTTCTGTGCTGTTTATTTATCTGTTTGAAATCAATATATCATAGATATATCAATAGATATCATCAATATAAGAATAGATATTCATTCTTATCTGAGAGGAAACTTGAATCATTTTCTACATTTTCTAAAAGTTCTAGAACTTTTTATTTCTGCCTTAAAAAATGTTTTTCCAGTATTTATGTTTATCATTACAGATGTGGTTATGAATGAGTGGACTGTATAATTTTGTACCTATATGTATATGGTTTTATTTTATATATTTGATATAGTTTATGTGGTTTATATGAATATCTGGTTGTTCGATATGCGGTGGTATAGCGATATGCCTGCGGTCCAGAAATTTCCACTAAATCAACAACAACAACCAAGAGAAGAAGGCGAGCAAAAGGGAATTGAAAATGCGATGCAATGCGACGCCTCGCGATGCTCCAATGCAATAACGGTGCACATGCATGTGTGCGTGCGCAGCGGCGGGTGCTGGCTATAGGTGTGAGAGCGTAACAGTTATGTTTTGGGTACAAGCAATAACAACACACCTATGCGCGTGCAAATAGGTGCAATACAATTATGAACATATGAATAGGGAAAGTTATAAGATTAATGAATATCGACAACTTAAACGAAGAAAGAGTAATATTTTCTTCGATTTGGTAAACAATTATTAGATATATCTGCTTTTTTGGGTACCCATATTATTCTTTATTCTTCTGGCCTTCGTACATCGTAAACATCCTCGAAATTTATGTCCTTATGAGAGCATAAACCACATCTTATAATCCTTTCAAATCTCTTTACAGTGCGTTTGCCGCTTTGATCGCCAGGGACCGCTCTGTGAGCTGCCCATCGTCATCCGGAATGCAGCCTTTTCGGGCGACTCGTATGTGTCGCACCGCATCTACAAGGACATTGGACAGCACGAGGCCCTGGACGCCGTCCTGCCCATGCACATCCAGCTGAAGGTGCGAACAAGGGCCACTAATGGACTGATCATGCTGGCCGCCGCACAGGGCACCAAGGGCGGGCACTACATGGCGCTGTTCCTCCAGAAGGGACTGATGCAGTTCCAGTTCTCGTGCGGATTGCAGACGATGCTGCTGAGTGAGCTGGAAACGCCGGTGAATACGGGCCACGAAATTACCATTCGAGCTGAGTAAGTGCAAAATGGACGCAGGGACCACGGAATGCAATTATGTGTGGCCCCGCCTCCCCCCGGGTCAAGCCCTCCACTTGATGGGGTGATTGGTGGATGGATGGATGAGTGGGCGGGTGGCGGATGGCGGAGGGGGGGACACACACAACTGTTGGCATGTTAATTAACTTTTTAAACTGCGACCCCAGAGCCCAGAGCCAGAGAGAGCCGGAGGTCAGCATATGGGTCACTGTCGGGTCTGTCCGTTGGCCATTAAACTTGGCCCGTGTCGAATTCCATTCGCCATTTGGTCGAGGCCACAAATTATAATGCTTCAAGTGTAGAATAAATTGCACTTTTTTTTAGGTTTTCTTCTCTCCCTCTCGCTCTCTGTCTCTGTCTCTCTCCATCCTACCATTTCCGGTCTGCCATTTCCTTGAACATTAAATCCTGCGGGGCTTCCACTTGCCATCCATGCGTAATTAGTTTGGAGATTTTCCATCCTCCCTTCCTTTTTTTTTTACATATATTTTACGTTGGTGGAAAATGTAATTTTCTGCCCACTACGAAAATTCCCGCCCTGGGGGGCATATACTGTGGGCGGGGCTGGTGCGTAATTAATCGTTTAACTAACATTTCCATCGACCAAGGCCAGCACTTTGGCTAATTTTATGAATAAAAGTTGTGGTCTAAAAATAAAGTTTTTGAAAAACTTTTTTAAATGAGATTAGGAATGGATATGGATATGGAATAACATTTATGGTGGCAGAAGAGTGAAAGTAATTTTAAGCTATGAAAATAAAAGTAGAAATGAGTTTTAAACACGACACTTGTAGAAGCAAATTCTGGGTATTTATTGATATTGTGTCGCTCTTGAAGTCCCAAGGTCAAAGTCCCAAAGTCGCATTGAAAGTTTCTGCCCTTGGATGAGATTGTCATTGCCAAGGCTATCAATTTTTCATCCTTTTCCATCGATTTTTCTAGGCCTTAAATCCCCACAAAGGCTATTATTTTATTGTGTTTCATTTAATCAAAGTAATTCTTTTTAGAAGTCTGAAGTATTCAATGAAAATGAAATAATTTACTGCCTCTAGAGTCTAGCCTCTTGCACGCAATCCAAAAGGATTCTCCCTGCAATTCACAACCAATTTTCATAAATTATAGATCCACCTTCACAACCATCTAAACCTTCACAACCTGTTGGTTTAATAGTTCCTTCAATGCTGTTTAGATATTCAAATGTCTAGCATTTACAGTGCTCGTCAAATTATCACCTAATCAAACACTCAATGCCGTTGTATTGACCAATGTCCTTGTTAGCAATTCAACTGTGTAGCAATTACTTAAAAATGGACAAACGCATATGGAAAATGACCAAATAATCGTTTTAGACAAATAAAACAGAGCAGAGGACCGGACCGGACCGGACCGGAGCGGACCGGAGGCCAATGGGAAACCGAAATGAAGCGAACCGAGGCGAATCAGGCAAATGAAATCCCACAACGAATCAAGGATGGACGCAAAACATGGGCATAAACAGGACATTAAGGGCATAAAATATATCAAAAAAGTAGGACAAAACAGTAAAGAGAGAGTGGGAGAGAGAGGGACAGGGAGAGCGAGAGTGAGTGAAAGAGAAACCAATATAAATAATTTACCAAAAGGAAAAGAGAGAGAAAAGCGAGCAAGTGCCATTCCATTCCCCGTTCCCCGTTCCCGTTCCCCGTTCGCATTTTTACGACTATCGAATCGACCACAAATTTACTTTTTAGCACTTGGTCCCCAGCTCGGGGCTATCCAATGTCCAATGGTGGGAGTTTCCCCAGATATACATATATAAAATATATATACATTGTACATATGTATGTATATATTACTTTCCTTACTTTCAATACCCTACGTAAAAGGGTATTACAACTTTATATATAAGAGTGTAATGAGAAGGCGGAGTTCGATCCTTCAATGCACATATGATTATTGTATATTTTCTCTCAAATATCAGATATTCCTGTGCAAACTTGTTATAGTAACGAACTATAGGAACGTCCCTGCCCTTAATTTCTCCTAGAGCTCCTCCTATTCTTCGGCAAGGAAGTGCCCAACAGACAATTGATCGAGACTCGGGCCCGAGAAGTCAAAAACAAAATACACATCCGTATGTGTGCAAATTGTGCTTTCTTTTATTATAAAACGTACCCAACGCTACTATAAACCATCATATTCAAAACTACAAAAAAACCATATTATATCTAATTAAGAAAACATTTTCAGTATTAATAGATCAATCACATTTAAAGCATATTTGAATATAGTTTACATAAGATCATAGTTTTTATAATTTCATATCTAATTCTAGTATGATATATTTATATATAAAATTACACGTCTTTGAGTTTTATCTATAAATATATCTCGCTACAATTAGGTAGAAATCTAACAAATATAGCATCCAATTTTTGTAAAAAGAATCGTCATTAAGTAACTTAATTAATTTTGTATACCTTGGACTTCTTTCTTAAGTAGTGGACAAGGAAAGATTCTTCAGAAACAAGCTAAAGATATTTGCTTAAAAGATTCGTTTAATGTGGATTCATTTGGAGCTCTAACAATAACTCCGGACATTCTTAAGTATATCCCAGACTTCGACTCTTAAATCCCGAAATTCTTTGCTGTTTTCCGTTGCTGTTTTTGGTGTTGTTTTCCCGAGTCTGGCCAAGTGGATTTACGAGCAACAAATTTATGTACGTTGCCTATTTTTATTTGCCTTGCGTGCTTAATCGCCCGAGCACTGCGCAGCACAAGGGACTCCCTGAGTCGCCCTGGGCCACTCGATGATGATGATGATGATGGCGCTGGTGAAGGCATTGGAGGCTTTGTGTGGCCATCGATGAACCATAGTTCCCGCACTCTCGCTCTCTCTCGCTCTCTGGATGTATCCTTTGGGGGACCTGGGAGCCTGGTCCATACTCACTCTAGTCGTCTAATGAGGCTAATGCCTATACAATTGACATTTTACTTAAGGACCTTCATCGAACTGGTGTTGCGCACAATTAGTGTAATTAGAAACCAATAACAATTACCATTCGTCGAGCCTAATTGCGGCTCAGGATAGCCCCCAAACCCATCCCCATACCCATACCCATTCCCTATCCCCATACCCATACCCATCCCCATACCCATCCCCTAGAGCTTTTCAGAACTGAAATTTCCTTTTAATTATTACGAATTTGGTTAATTCAATTCCCGAAAGTTAAGTTCATTAATTAAGATGAGTTGTGTTTGCTCTCTCTCTCTCTCCCTCTCTCTTGGTGAAGTTTAACAAATGAAAACTTTTTCCAGAGCATTCAATTGAGCGTGTCAATAATTTATGTCCAAGGACGCCATGGCAGTGGAGTACTCGTCCTGCCCCGAAATTGTAAACAATGCTAATTTAATTTGTTGCTCAGTCAAATGCAGCTAATTGAACTTAAAACAACATTGGAGGAGCATCGTTTCGGATCGTTAACGAAACTATAAAATAAGTCCAGCAAAATGCTAATTACTTGGCACAAATCAATGATTTACTGGCATTTAAACTGGGCTATAAAAGTGCATTATTTTATTGGTTTAAGCTAGAATTTTCTATATGGGATAGTAGGTGCTATGCATATGGCCATCCATTGGAAAATTTCATAGATTTAATCTAATTTAATAATAGTTTTCGTATCCATCAGGCTTTAAACTTCGTATGCTCACATCATATAGGATGATTGATTGCAATATTCTCTATATTATAGACCAATTCCATTATCAAAATATTCAACCTTTAAGCAACGATCTAAAAGGTTGCAAAGAAATATAATATAATACCTGATATCTTCAGTAGAGTAAAACTCATTCATCGAATGACAAGAATGAAGTTAATTCATTTTAAGCCCAGTTTCATTCCAAAATAAACCTGAAACAGACTCAAACTGTAATCCGTGTAAAACTTAATTCGAAACCAAACTTTAGCAATCTTTAAAACAAACCCAATCCGAACCCGTCTATCAAAAGAAAAACAAACAAATTTCCACAAATTTCCCAGAAACAATATCGTCCGATTATTTCGTTTGAAAAGGTAAAAGAAATCAGGAAAAACATACGAGTACGAATACGAATACGAATAGGGTTACGAGAGTACTCCATTCAATCCATTGTGTTGTAAAAACTAAATGCAATCAGGGAAAACTTTTTTCATGCACGTATGGAAAGTTTTTTACAGCGTTTGCCCGCCTGTTATAAAATAACAATAAAATCGGTCTCCTTTTGCACTGGCTTTTTCTGTATTAAAATATCTACATTCAAATGCAATAAACGCCAAGATATGGATCCCAGTTCGTCCATCTCCAAAACAAACATCCAAAAAAAACCCA
Organism: Drosophila algonquin; assembly: GCA_035041765.1. NCBI lineage: Eukaryota > Metazoa > Arthropoda > Insecta > Diptera > Drosophilidae > Drosophila > Drosophila algonquin. Next base: position 53,734 of record JAWNKY010002278.1, on the reverse strand, counting down.
AAAAATAACGAAAAAGGGGTGAAAACATCCGCCTGACAACGAATAAAATCAGAAACACTTCGACAAAGGCGTGCGTCCTCACACTAAAGGACATTCAAATAAAAGCAGGTGACACTCGGCCATGAGGTGCAATAAAAACCAGTGGGGGGTCAGGTAGTAGTGCCCGCCATCTGGTATTCCACCTCCATAGCACATCAAAGGTTTGGGAAGAAGAAATTCCATACCAAACAGAAAAAAAATACATAAAGGCGCCGGAAAAATTTGACAGTCGATTGACATTATAGGCAATTGTTGTTGGAAGGACATGGACCAAAGGACAGTGCTTTGGGGTTGATGGGAAATGGTGGAAAAAACAGAAAGGAAAATAAGTTACAGAAAGGAATTACAGATTCTAAAACCGATTTAGCGGAGAAAAAGGAGAAGTTTTCTTAGTTTTCTCTTCGAAACCAGTCAACAAATTCTTTACAAATTAATTCCCAGTACAATACTTACAAAAATAAAACAATAGAAGAATAAATACGGATAAAATGATCAAAAGAACCTTCTAAAACCTGCTAAAACCAACTAAAGTTCCAAAAATTACCAAGAATTGTATGTGACATTAAAGAAATAGTTAAAAAACCTCTCACAAAGGAGAACCCTCACAGTTTTCTGGCCAACCTGAAGCCACTGTACCACTCGCACCTTTGAGTGCGAAAGGTCAACAGGCAAAAGGTAACCAAACAACAGCCTGGTGGATAACTGAAAGCCGGGGATGGACCCTTTTTTTGCCAGGGAGGAGGCATTGGGGGGGGATATTGTGGTGTCATAAATATTTGCACGCATCGGCATGTTGGGAATTTTGCTTTAAAAGTGTACCGAGACTCCCTCAAACAGAATCCAGAGTAATCTCACCCGCATCTACTCCCCCTCTCCCCCTCACACAGACAGCATCCAGAGAAAAGTCTCACACACAGAGAATGAGGACGGACCGTGCGGCATATTAAATATTTGATGCAACACCAAGGGGTGCAGAAAAAAACTAAAAAGAACTTTCCGAATACCTCTTTACAGATTGGACTTTAGCCGGAATTACACACACTGCAATGCCTCGCTGCTGGTGAACGACACATTGGCCATGTCCGGGGATCAGCCGACGTGGCTGAAACTGCTGCCCCAGCGACTGCATACCCCCGAGGCGATACTGAACACATGGCTGCACTTGGGCGGCGCCCCCCAAGCTCCGATTGGCCTGATTATCGAGTTGCCACCGGCACAAAGCGGCACCGGCTTCACCGGGTGTCTCCACACGCTGCGCATTAACGGACAAGGGCGCGAAATATTCGGGTAAGTACTCCGATACCCCGATACAGATCGCTCTTTCTGCCTTGTTTTCGTATACCCCTTAAAGCAGAGGAGTGCCAGAGGGTATATTGGTTATTAAGAGTGGATACAACAGAGGAGCCCAAGAAACATTCGTTTGTCATTCCATTTGAATCATTGGATTTTAGGATCTAGTATACCAATATTTGTCGCTTTAGTCTTTGGTCATTCCTTGAAAGTTTGGAATGTTTATTTCCTTTAGCCAAGAGAAGAATTAGGTTATGGTGTCCACAATTTGCAAAACAGAGAGTTTATTTTTCATAGAATCTAAAATAGCTCTATTATCTACCTACATGCCAAAAATCATTGCAATCCTGTGACTAGAACACCCAAAATTCCAAAAAATCTATTCTGGAGACATTTTTTTTGATTCCTTTTTATAGATTCCTTTCCTATATACCATTACCAGGTATCCCCAGTGTCCCCAGAATAATTAGGTTTTGGTGTCCACAATTTGCAAAACAGAGAGTTTATTTTTCATAGAATTCAAAATAACTCTATTATCTACCTATAGACCAAAAATCATTGCAATCCTGTGACCTAGAACACCCAAAATTCCAAAAAAATCCATTCTGGAGACATTCTTGTTGATTCGTTTTTTTAGATTCCTTTCCTATATACCATTACCAGGTATCCCTAGTGTCTAGACATCGCTAAATCTATTCTGGAGACATTCTTTTTGATTCCTTTTTTTAGATTCCTTTCCTATATACCATTACCAGGTATCCCCAGTGTCTGAACATCGATCCCAACTGCTTCTCACTGCTTGTTTTGTATTGCCCTTTGGGCACTTTGAATGCTGGACTACGGCTAATGAACATCTCGCTCCCCCCCTCCCCGAAAAAGTTACGACTTTTCTGTGGCGGATGGTCGATACGGCATCTCTTAAATGTTTATGCCGCTTACAGGGCCCGCGCGTAGCCCGTGCCTCAAGGCACGATGAAAAAGCAGAGCTGTTGGGAATAAAATGAAACCATTTGATGGCTTAAACACACACACAAACGCACGCACGCACTGACACAATGTTGCCAGGTGGTGAAAGCTGTTTCCTCCATGGTGGCGTTGCAGTAAAAGACCCAGATTATATGGCCACTGAACGTAAAGAACTTTTTTGTGGTACTATAGCCATGAAAAAATTAGCTCGACTTGCGTGAACAGATAAAACTGATAATGGTCGCCCGAGTCATACATAATATAGGCATTAATCAAGGAAATTTGGTAGAGAAAAGGGAGCTTAAGCAAAGGTCTTATATGCATTTATTGGACCATGTTTGAGGGGAGAGAGTATGCCTTTTATTTATGCAGAATTTCTCTACCTGCTTCGAATACCAACGACAGTCAGATAGAGAATGCCTGAGCACTCAAAAACAAAATACATGTCATGTGCACGACTGAGCATAAGCCCAATTTACTGCTGTTTAAAGAGCCTTTCGCTCGTGATTTTTTAAGAAAAATTGATTGATTTTCTAAATGATTGGCAAATTTTTAAATATATAATTTTATTACAATATTTTGTAGAATTTTTTTAACTGTAAAAAGGTGAAGAAATGTATTGGAATACTTAGTTTTATACTAGTTTTAGCATCTTCATCTCAAAGAACTTCTTTCAATGAAAGCTCTTTAATCGAAGCAACCCCTGGAGTCCAAGGTATTTCATCGTCTGTGTTTTTCTTAAAGAACTGCCTGAATCACCAACGAAATGGCCATACTAAAAGCTTATATATTATGGACTCCATGGCAATGGCAATGGCAAGTTTTGCACTGAAAGGAGTTTCGCTGTCAGGGAAAATGAAAATGCAGCAAACTTGATGAAAAGGACAGGCTCTCAGAGAGAGCGAGAGAGCAGGGGGCGACTGCGGAAGCCATTCGTCAGCATTCAACGTTCATAAAAGCGCGAATGCAAACAGATGGCCCCCAAATGGTGGAGGGAGGGCGCACTGCAGTGTCGTGGTGTCCTTGTCTAAGTGCTGACAGCTGTGGGGCTGTTTGTCAATTGGCACCGAAAAGGGACGACACATCGTCCCATAATATTGACACATCGAATTAGAGCACGACACCTGTAAAAGCATCCCTTTCGTTCCTTCTTTATAGCGATGCCCTGGATGGTTTCGGCATCACGGAATGCGGCTCTCTGGCCTGCCTGTCGAGTCCCTGCCGCAATGGTGCCGCCTGCATCAAGATCGAAACGAATGATCTGGACGAGAATGGGGAGAAGGCAGAGAAATGGAAATGTAAATGTCCGACAGGATACATGGGACCCACCTGCGAGATATCCGTATGCGAGGACAATCCCTGTCAATATGGTGGCACTTGTGTCCAGTTCCCGGGCAGTGGCTATCTGTGTCTGTGTCCACTGGGCAAGCATGGACACTACTGCGAGCATAGTGAGTCCTTTCCCTATCCCAAATGGAAACAACCTCTCATTTTGCTCCCCTTTACAGACCTCGAAGTGGCTCTGCCCTCGTTCTCGGGCAGCGTTAATGGTCTGTCCTCATTTGTGGCCTACACCGTGCCCGTGCCCCTGGAGTACTCCCTGGAGCTGAGCTTCAAGATCTTGCCCCAGACCATGTCACAGATCTCTCTGCTGGCATTCCTGGGCCAATCGGGCTATCATGACGAGAAGAGCGACCATCTGGCCGTGAGCTTCATTCAGGGCTACATTATGCTGACCTGGAATCTGGGTGCCGGGCCACGTCGCATCTTCACCCAGAAACCCATCGATTTCCGGCTGGATGCTCCTCGAGTGCCCTACGAAATAAAAGTGGGACGCATTGGACGTCAGGCGTGGCTTTCGGTCGATGGAAAGTTCAACATTACAGGGCGTTCCCCCGGCAGCGTCAGCCGGATGGATGTGCTGCCAATCCTCTATCTGGGAGGTCATGAGATAGCCAACTTTAATACCCTGCCGCACGATCTTCCACTGCATTCGGGCTTCCAGGGCTGCATCTACGATGTCCAGCTGAAGGCTGGGGCCGTGACAGTGCCCCTGCAGGAGACTCGAGGCGTCCGTGGCCGGGGAGTGGGTCAATGTGGCACCAGGGAGTGCCACCGACATGCCTGCCAACACGATGGCGCCTGTCTGCAACATGGAGCCACCTTTACGTGAGTGAAACACCAGAGATCCATGCCCCAAATGGAGCTCTAAAACCATTTCTTTGCAGTTGCATCTGCCAGGAGGGCTGGTACGGTCCACTGTGTGCCCAGCCCACGAATCCCTGCGATTCGTTCAACAATAAGTGCTATGAGGATGCCACTTGCGTGCCTTTGGTGAATGGCTACGAATGCGACTGTCCTGTGGGACGTACGGGCAAGAATTGCGAAGAAGGTAAGGTCCCTATTCAAACTTTATTACAGTCATAATCATATGGCCATTTCTTGGTGCAGAAATCCGCTCCCTCAGCGATGTCTCACTCACCGGCAGACGCTCCTACTTGGCCGTGCGATGGCCCTATCTCTACGACGGCGGCGACAAACTGGGCGCCAAGCGTTCCCAAATGGTTAGCTATCGGAATTTCACCAAGAAACTGATGCCCCCGAAGCCCATCTCGACGCCCAGCACACACTTTGTGATGAAGCTGCTCAACGAGGTGGAGAAGCAGCGCAGCTTCTCCCCAGTGCCCCTCATGGGTTCCAAGACCTTCGAGGAGCACCATCGAGTGCAGTTCTTCTTCATTGAGTTCCAGCTGCGTCCGCTCTCGGAGCGGGGACTGCTCTTGTATTTCGGGACCCTGAACAACAACCAGGACAAGAAGATCGGCTTTGTGTCGCTCTCCCTGCAGGGCGGCGTCGTGGAGTTCCGCATCTCGGGCCCCACCACTCACGTCACTGTGGTGCGCAGTGTCCGCATGCTGGCCATTGGCGAGTGGCACAAGATCAAAATGGCCCAAAGGGGTCGCTGGCTAACCCTCTGGGTGGAGGGCAGTGCCTCCTCGGCACTGGCTCCCTCGGCAGAGGTTCTCGTGGAACCGGACTCTCTCCTGTATATCGGTGGCCTCAAGGATGTCTCCAAGCTGCCGCATAATGCCATCTCGGGCTTCCCCATACCCTTCCGTGGCTGTGTTCGCGGCTTGGTGGTCAGTGGCACAAGAATTGTCCTAAATGAAACCAACATTGTGGGTGAGTAGGGGCAGATAACACCCTTCCCGTATCGATCTATAAGTTAGTTTTTCCTTAAAAGAATCTCGTAATATCCGTGACTGCGATGGCACTGCCTGTGGCGGCGATTCCTGTGAATCTGGTGGCCACTGCTGGCTGGACGAGAAGCTCCAGCCGCACTGCATCTGTCCGGAGTATGCCAAGGGCGATCGTTGCGAATACTCCGAGTCCTGCAAGCTGATACCCTGTAAAAACAACGGTCGCTGCCTGCGCAGTGGACGCTGCTCTTGTCCCAATGGCTGGGGGGTTTCTACTGTGAAATTGGTAAGTAAATACTTAAAAAAAATAGGGCCTCAAAAAACAATTTTATTTTAAAACTGATACATATATTTTTTAAATATAAACATATTTATTTTAAATATTAAATAATTTTTAAAATGTAATACATATATTTTATTTTATTTTTAATTTATCAAAAATATTTAGTCTTAAAATTAAATATATTTAAATCAAATATTTGCATATTAATATCAAAATTTAAATGAAAGCCCATTCTTCTTACCATTTCTGCTGTCGAAGCCAATCGTTTAGTATAAATTAGTTACAATTTAAGTGCAAATACTAAGCTTTCAGTGCCTATGGTTGCTATGGGTGCTGCTGATGAATCATTGAGTCGGGGGAATATTTAATAAGTATTTTAGTTACAGCTCAATAACCGCGACATTAATAGCAATAAATCATCATAAAATGTGGTGAAACGCAAACAAGTTTCATAAATCTTTGAAATTCTCGTAAATGTGTCACGAGTAAAAGTACAGAAGCCGAAAACAAAACATGATTTTATTTCATTTGTTGATCTCTTTTTTTTCGCGGGGAAACGTGTTTTTTCCGCCACATTATTATTATTATAATTAGAGATCTACAACAGCAGAACAACACAGAGTATAACCATTAACAGCAGCAGCCCAGCATTGGGTTTGATGTCTGGGGACGGTTCACTGCACAGCGGGGTCAGGAAGTGGCACAGAAATTAGCAATCTGATTCGCAGCAACAAAAAAGAACACTCAAATTTCGTATGATAATAGAGTTGGAAAATAATTAAAAATCAGCCATGACTCAAAGTTGAATGCTCTGCGGCAGCACATTTGCATATCCACAGGAGAGCGATATCTAGTAAACATTATTCAGAACTACATTCTCTTGATTGTTAGAAGAAGAAAAAGTAATATTATTTGGCAGGTATGCAGATATTCCAGTACTCACCAGAGTCACAGAATATTCAGGGATTTGATTATACTAAAAAGTCCCTGAAGATTTTTCATCATTTTGAATACAGAACTGGAATGATTCTCAAATCTATTTCTCTCAAAAAGTTTCTTTAAAAAAAACATTTAGACATATAGAAGTTTAGATTCCCAAATTCAAAGAATTCTAGAAGCTATCTTCTAACATAAATATCAAGCCATGAAACGTGTTTTTAGAAGACTTTTCCCTGCATTTCCCCTTTTCGAAAACCCCCATAAATCATCATCAGAATGTTCATTGGATTTCTCTCTCTCTCTCAAACACTTTCCAACACTTTCAATCAAGTACATGTCACAGCTGAAATTTTCCAATCAGTAGCCCCGCCTGTTCCCCCCTAGCCGCTCAATAATTCAACCTTTTTGATGATCTCTGAAAATCATAATCATTTCCAAGCAATACATCAATCAAACAATCAAACAATCTACGAATCAAGCTTTTTTTGACGATGGGAATTCCCAAACAACTGCCAGTCTGCAACTCCAGCTGTCTGCTGGCTGTCGGCCTTTCACTTATTAGCAAATTGTGAATTAACATGCCACAGAAAACATGCCGCAAGTTGAAATTGAAGTTGAAGAAAATAATACAAAACGAACGAGTACAGGGGAGAGTAGAGGGGCAGAGCAGGTGAAATGGAAAATCAGAACTCCAGACAAGATGAGAGCAAAAGATTAGCCAAGTACTCAGTACACTGAGAGAATCTTAAAACGAATTGAAGATCTAAGAATGAAAGATTTAAAAAAGAAAACTTTATTTATAGTTTAGATGTTTTCTTATTCAAAACCTAGATATAGGTATTCTGAAACGTACTTAGAAGAGTATATCTTTTAATGTTCGAGTTTTTTTCTGTGTAAAAGATGGAGATGGTAGAAGTACGTGCAAACGAGATCAGGGTCTAAAAAACGAACTCATTACGAGAAACAAAAGATGGGGATAAAGGTGGAGATGAAGATGAAGATTATGTAGATGGAGATTGAACAATGCACTTGTATCTAGACTCTAGAGTTAAGAGTGAAGCCAAAGCTAAAGCTGAGGCTGAGCAGCCGGAGTCTATTACAGATACTGAGACTGCCACTGATGCTGTAATTTAATTATGTATCGTATCGCATGCAATATGTTTAATGCAATTTGCCCCTTCCTCGTTTTCCGCCTCTCTCCTGGCACAGCCATGAGTAAACCGACAACGCCGAGCTTCCGTGGCAACAGTTACCTGATCTTGCCGCCACCACGCATACCCATGAAAGACAAGCGGCGCGGACCCTCGCTCTATGTGCGCCCCCGCGAAGCCATTCAAATCAGCCTCAATTTCTCCACCATCGAGCCGGACGGTCTGCTGCTCTGGAGCGAGCACGACCGCCGCAAGTTCTTGGGTCTGGGTCTGGAAAATGGTCACCTAAAGCTGGCCAGCAATCTCCTGGGCAGCAACAACGATACGGTCCAGGCCCCGGCCAGTGGCTTTATAGCCGATGGGGCCTGGCATTGGACGAGTGTGCTCTTGGATCGTACTCGACTGGAGCTGCAGCTGGATGGAGAGGTGATCTTCACGGAGCGATTGCCGGAGGGCAACAGCAACGGCAACCGGCGGGATGGAGCAGCAGCTCCAACATCAACAACAACAACGCAGGCTACGGCTTTGGCCAACAGGCGGAAAGTAGCGGGCAAAGAGCCGACCATTAGCTATGAGGATGTCTTTTATTTGGGTAAGTTCTTCCCGCCATTGGCAACCATAGTTTTAAGAAAAATTGAACACTCACCGGCACTTGATACACTTGGCAATTGTTTGTTTATAGCTCTGTCTTACGATACACTTAATTCACTCCGAAAAACATAAACAAAGGCTTAAAACCGACAAACACTTGCATTAAATACACTTGATCAGTTATTGTGTTGTGTTTTTGAGCGTAATTTTTTAGTTTATTTGTTTGTTTTTTAGCTTTGCACCATGTCACATTTAATTCACATCGAAAAACTTAAAGAAACGCTTATAAACCGAGATCAACAAGTAGTAGTGTCAACACAAATTTTGGATTCATATTGGATTGTTGTTGTGTTACGATTCACTGTGATCGTTGATCTATCGATACGATATACGGTCTGACCCTCAGAATTATACCGAAATATAGCGTCACATTGCCGATATATACCGTAAATATACCGACAAAAATCGTATTCATCAATTATGATATTCGGTCTAATGTTACGAGCTAACTAGGCCCTTCAGCTCTAAACATATAATTTTATTCGATAGATGATTCAATTTTCTACAAGATTAGTTAATTTTGAGAACGCTCATTATTTGATTGTTTATAAAATAAGGTTAAAGCCTAGTACTCAGATCCGAAAACCCGTTTGCTAGCAAACCGTGCCACATAAAATCGCTAGCAACCGAGTGTGACCAGGTGTGCATGCCCTGTGGTAGCACTGTATAGAAATAAAACTCGTTAAAAATTTAAATTTTGTATCAGAGCTAGCAGGCATGTATTGTTTGTGGGCGCGGTGGCTCCGGAGAACGACAATACCCAGATAAAACACCGCAATCCGTTTTTGCCGAATTGAAAGGTTAAATTTTATATCCTATTTGATAAAAATTGCCTCTTCTCGACAGCCTTTGTTAATTTCATTATGTCGTCGTCGCAAAATACTCCTTGTGGCTCGTTTTCAGATGAAGATCAGCCCTGATTCTGTCCGATAGCGCTGTTTTCGGATATGAGTACTAGCACTAACCATACAATACATACATACATTCATACATTCATACATTGAAAATGGCCGCACCAACAGGGCAGGCAACAGCTAGCCGGCGAGTCGTGAGAGCGTATGTGTGCACATGCATTCTAACGTACTTTGCGTGTTTTGCATGTATGTATGAGCGCACAACTGATATTTGCGCTCTCTCTCTCAACTTCGTTTTGATTTTTGTGCTCGCGCCACCCTTCACTTTAGCATTATTGGAGTCGGCCTTTTTTGAAGACGCTTGCCTTATATTACCAGAATAATTATTATTCTCTACATACTTTAGATGCTAACTTTGTTTAAGATAGAATATACTAATATAATGAGCTGATCTATGTATATACATATATATTCACAAATATGTATTTAATTGTATGGTGTATTGTAGTATATAATGATATTTTTGATCACACATAAAAAAGTAGTAGGCTCTTAATTGTTTATAGGGTATTAGTGCATCGCGTCAATAAGCAACGCTTAGCTAATAAATTTGTGAGTGTGAGTTCCTCACTGCGAAAGAGCGCCAAAGAGAGACAGAGAGCGCTCTAGAGGCAAACGCTCTGTATGTGAGGCTGAGCTTTAACGGTATTTATGCTCATATTGTAGGTCTGCTTGTTCGCCTACTGCCTTGCCATTGGTCACAATAGTGACACATTTATGTATTATAAAATGGCGAACCGGTATGCTTGCGCCAATGGGCTATGCAGCAGGCCACAGGGGTAAGAATCGCATCGTTTTCGCTATTCTCCAGTGTGCCCTCGCTGTCTTCTTCTACAAGCAGCTGATTGTGATTATAGTTTATTATATTATTTATTTATTGTTTCTATTTTATTTATTTTCTATTTTTAAGGATATTAAAACTCCGACAATTAAATTAATTGTTATATTCAACACGATATATTTTAAATATGAGACCAAATATTTACGTATGTATATTTCTAAGGGACAGAGAAAATTTTCTTTCCATAAGTCAACTGCCATGCCATTGGTCACAATAATGACATGCTCTGCACAAGAACACGCACATACTTGCATACACACACGTTCTGGCAGGTTCTGTCTTTGTATAAAGATAGATAGATATAGATATAGTATATAGATGCGTGTCGTATCTATATATTGTATGGTTAGTGATACTAGGCTTTAAGCGCAAATAAAGTGCTGGTGGAACCTGGCCGTTTAGCGGCATTGTAACCGTTTCAAATTATTATTCCAATTCAAAACAATACTAAATTTTCTCCAATTTCCTTTACAGGCGGCTTTCCCAATTTGGATTCGGTGAGCAAACGCACGCAGGGCCGCTTCTTTGAGCCCTTCAAGGGCTGCCTGCAGGACATACAGTTCGGGGCCGAGCCAAAGGCCATTATCAGCGATTTCTCGGCGTACCAGGGCGAGAATATTGGTTCTTGTGATCTCCACGGTGATGAGCCGATTGTTGTATAAAAAAGTGAAACGAGTAAAAAGTAATCAAAAAAAAAACAGAATAATGCGAATATTTTGAGTTTTCACGATTTCAAAATAGGCGAAATGGGCAAAACTGAAGAAAAGACGCGATAATGCAGAAGAGAACTACTTGTAAGCTAAGTGTTAAGGCGAGATTATATAGGAAATGGGGAGAATCTAGAGCGACAGCGATTACCCGGGCATCAATATATACACACAGTTTTTGGGGCAAAAGCTATCTATTTAAGATCGATTCATAAAAAGACAAGAAAAATGGAACGTAATTTTGTAAATTTTATAGAAATAAAAACCGAAAAAAAACTGAAAAAAAGACAACAAGTTTAGACTTAAAAAAATTGGGGACATTGAAAATTAATTGAATAAAAGACAAAAAAAAAACAAAACACTCAACTCTTGAGACAAAATTATATAGTTTAGGATCTAAAAACTAAATCTAGAGAATACCGATTACCAGATACAGATATAAACTTCTCTTACGTAAGTGATATTTCAAGTGGAATAATGGATAACAGCGACCCCTAAACCAACCCCCAAAAACTATAAGATTCTGTTTATTATGTGAATGTATATTTGTTTTTCTGTTGATTGTTACAATAACTCTATACCTACATATATATATAGTAGACTATCCAGATTATGTGTTCTTCTTTCTTTCGATACTCAAAACACTCTCGACGAAAACTGCCCTACGTTTCTGCCATTTTCGATTTGTTCAACTTTGAAATGCAATTTTAGTTAGGATCGTTTAATATATATTGTTTTCCCTGTTATCTGTATACGTTATATAGCATAATGCTCTCCCGATTGAAGCCATTTAGTTGCCTTGTAGTAAGTTAGTGTATAATCTCTGTCTGTCTCTATAAACTATGATTTCTCTTGAAGAACTAACTCAGAACAAAACAAAAACAGAAAATAAAAGAAGCATATACGGGAAAATCTATAGTTATGAACGTCATACAATATAATTATTCTTATAAACGGAAAAAAAACCAAGTAGCAAGAAACCAAAAAAAACCACTTATATACATATACAATACGATATACAATACATGAAAAAATAAATTGGTAAATTGTAACCAAAAAAAACGCAGTACATTAAGTATGTATTTATTTCGAGAGACAACTTAATCAGTTATAATTTTAAATAAAAAATAATAAAAAACGAAAAACGGAAAATAGAAAAAGTTAATAAACAAAAAATGATTTGAGACATTTTTTTATTGGGAGGATTTATATTACAGGAGTTTATGAAGTACGTAAGTACATAAAATAAGCTTATAATATCAATATTCCTTATGACAATCCCAGATAATTCCTTGAATTTTTCAGCTTCTTTTTCCACGTTTTCCTTCTACAAATACCATGAAGATTGGTTGACCCCTTCAAAACAACTACAAATCTCTGCTTTTTTCATAGCCAAAACTAGAAATAATTCATAAGGTGTATCGAAGAAGATTAAAATATACAATCGCGAGTTTTATATATGGAGAAAAAAACTAACCCACGTCCAGAAAACATTCCCTAATGTTCAGATTTGTAACAGATGAAGTCTCCCAAAAGATTAAACTGTTTTCCTTGGCATATTCCTCAGCCTCAATGGTGGTTACAGCTCGCTCATCCGTAATATCAGCCTTATGGCCCACTAAAGCAATGACTATCCTGGGTGTACAGCGCTGAAAGTTTTCATTATCAAGAGATTATTCTCCACTTAGGAGAAAGGGTCATAGCTTACCTTTTCTTTCAGTTCGACAGCCCAATCTTTCGCAGCCTCATAGCTCTTTCGATTGTGTATGTCGTATACGAGTAAAGCGCCTTGAAAGTTTGTATAATATCTTCGTAAAATATCCTTAAAACTTAACCAATCTGTAAAATCCTAGCCTGACCTGAAGTTAAAAGCCCACTCACCGCTTTTGACCTGTCGTATCCCAGATTTTTATCTTCGCATTTAGATGGGGTTCACAGATTGTCTTTACCAGAAACTCAACACCCACTGTGGGCTGTCCGCGCTCTGGAATTTGGTCCTTTATGTATCGCGAAATGAGAGCTGTCTTGCCCACATTCGGGTCCCCCAAGATCACAACTTCGTAGTCTGTCGGCAGCATTGTGCTCTGTGTGTCTGCCTTCAGAGAAGTTAAGTTGTGAACTAATTGTAGCTATTAAGCAAGACATCCAGTGGGGTCTTTGATTTCCCACTGTGAGAGGTTCGTGGCAGTGAATCACGTCCTTTGATGATTAATGTAATGACCTTTTGGAACCAAACCAAAATTCTAAATTGTTGATTCAAAGTATCCTCACCACATTTCCCAGCATAACCACGCAAAATAGATTCTATAAAAAGACGAAAGCATCATCCGAGTTCTAAGAGAAACTTCATAGCTTCTCGTTTCCGATGAGAAAGAAATTCTGCCACAGAAATAAAACCGCAAACGATTAAGTGAACTCGTGCTATGTCGTTTCATTCTCGATTCAAATCGAATGACTTAATATACATATATAGATGTATATATATGTATGTATATATATATATATAAGTATATACGATGCATTCGTTTTATTATAAATGTTAAATTTAAATACATACAGACAACATAGAAATTATAAATTGGAAACAAACACGAGTGGGAGCTGGCTGTTCTGCTGGATATCTTGAGTCCATTGGTTTTGGATTGCAAATTACAATATAATTGTGGTTAAAAAATTAATAGATTGTTGGTTGGGTGTATCTCGATTCAAAAAAGAATTGGTTGTGGTATATTGAGTTGTGGTTCGTTTTGTTTTTATTTAGGTAAAGTATTTCAATGTTTATTTTAAAGACTTCACTTTACTCGTTTCTTCCGCTTTCCATCCTTCGCTTAATTGCATACTAGATGTAAGTTTTTTTTATTTTATTTTTTATGGTTTTACGATAGTTTTGTTTGTTTTGTTTAAAGATAATAGCATTAAATCTTCGATTGTTGCTAGAATGTGGAAAAAATAAACTCAATGCAAAAGGAAACATTAAAAAAAAAGTTAAAAATTATGAAATAATTTGTTTTTGTTGGTTTCGATTTTTGTTTTTTGTTTTTTCATATGTGTATATATAATTTATATAAATTGCAACTATCACACGTGTCCGTCGCAGCCTGGAGGCGGGGGGGAGGCGATTCTCCGCACTCCAGAGCCGGACAGACACACACATTGCTACAGATCCGTGCGGACGAGCGCGAGGATCTTCTTCATCAGCCGCTTGGATCTGAACATTTTTTCTCTTAGTTTTTGGAACGCTGCTGAGAACAACTGCAACTGGAATTTCTTATTACTTCAAAAACTTACACGAAAATGTAAATTTTACAAATATTCTTTGCTGTTTTCTGTTTTTTTGTTCTTTCCCTTTCTTTTTTATACAATACAATTTCAAACTTTTCTACGACACGATGCGAACTATGCAAAATAACCTTTCCGCGCCTTCTCTTCCATCGAATTGAATTTCGTCTTGTTTATTATTATAATTATTATTATTTGAAATGGTTTATGGTGTGTGTGTGTGTGTGGGTGTGGAATTCTGATTAGCACATTTTCTGGGGGTATCTGTTGTGGGGCTCTCTAGGCGTGTCAGATATAGAAATCGCTCTCGCTTCGCTTCTAAATGAATGGATAGCGAAGTGGAGCTTGGGGGCTTCTTCCTTTTTCTGTTTTATATGTAATTTATAATTAATATTATATGGTTTTGTTTTTATTAGAATGTTTCTTTCGGTTCTCATCTCATCACCAATCAATTATCAATTATGAAAATTTAATTTCTTGCCCCTATGAGAGCCAATGTTTTTTTTAGGTATTTGTTTCTCTTTTCGGTTTTCTTTTTTTTGTTAAATTTTTAAATAATTTTTTTTATTTATAATTATCAGCATAAACTTTTCAAATCTCTCGTTGGAAATTTCATTTTCTGAAAGAAAGAACGAAAGACAATAATTAGTGGAACTATCAGTATTTATATCTGTGGAATGATGTTGATTCTAACAAATTTCCCATAAGCGAGAGGCTACATTCGTTACAATTCGTTACAAACATTCGTTACAAATTCGCCACGAATGTACTGCCAATCGAACTACACATTCAATCGTTAAGACTCTCACCTACAAAGGGACATCACTTGCAGCAGTTGTTCGTCGGTCGATTTGTTTCATTCCCATTCGGCCTTATGCTGCTTCCCTGATTGTTGGCGCCATCGTTCTTAGGTAGTTTCTTGGCTAAAAATATTGGAGTTTAATCAATTATAGTTTATATATAATTTAGCAGTTTCAATGCCTTACCAATGGCCAAAAAGATATCGTTGACATTCATGCCCGTCTTCGCAGACGTTTCCATGAAGAGCAAACCATTCTCCTCGGCATATTGCTTCGCTTCATCAAACTCCACGACGCGAATGTTTGACAGATCCGCCTTATTGCCGGCCAGCGCAATGACAATGTTTGGTGAGGCCTAACAAAAAAATGGGAAAAGGTTAGTATTTTATGGGAATTTTTTAAGATATTACACGTGGAATCAATCCTATATTCATTAATAGATAAGCGCATTGAAAGTTGAATGTTTTTTAAACCCTTTCGTGAACGGTTCTATTAGAGTTTAATTGTTTATGTGTGGTTCTTGAAGATTGCGGATTACAGTAGATCCCTATAAAAACCCCTATCTGGCATACTATAGGAGCAAGAGAGCTCCAATTTGGTACTGAAACAGCATGAAAAGAGCATGTTAAATCTAATAAATGACATGTTTTTGATCACGATCAAAACTGGGTGTATAAACTAGTGTATCTTGGAAACTATAAAAGCTACAAAACCTCTATCTGGCATACTATAGAAGCAAGAGAGCTCCAATTTGGTACTGAAACAGCATGAAAAGAGCATGTAAAATCTAATAAATGACATGTTTTTGATCAGGATCAAAACTGGGTGTACAAACTAGTGTATCTTGGAAACTATAAAATCTGTAAAAACTTTTATCTGGCATACTATAGGAGCAAGAGAGCTCCAATTTGCTACTGAAATTTGTATGAAAAGATCATGTAAAATCTAATAAATGACATGTTTTTGATCAGGATTAAAACTGGGTGTATAAACTAGTGTATCTTGGAAACTATAAAAGCTACAAAAATCACATTTGGAGCATACACACATGAAAATATAGTTTCTTGAATCTATTATAGTCCAAGGTTTATGTCTATTTCTACCTTCAGGAAGAACCGTCCCTCCCCAATTCGAAACCCCAGTCAATTGTATGAAAGCAATGAGGCGTGAATGAATACCCGGATGCCACGAAATAAGTTCAATGCCCTTCCATCTGAGGGGCCGCAATTCACAACAACAAAGAGAATTAACAATCATAAATGGCAATAACATTCGTAAATATGTATATATATAAGTGTGTACATATAAAACATTCTTCTGCATGCGATGGCATTGACCTTGCCTCGTCGGGACTTTCGATTCCTGGCACACTCACTTGTTTATGCAGTTCCTTGACCCAGGTCTTTGCACGCTGAAAACTATCCTGATTCTGTATATCATAGACAACAATGGCGGCCTGCGCACCTCTATAATACATGGGAGCTAAGCTGTGATATCTGCAAAAACCCAAAAGAAAGAAAAACAGGAGAGCATTAGGCTTTAAGACAAATACACATATCAGATTTCTAGTTACCGCTCCTGGCCGGCTGTATCCCAAATTTCGAACTTCACCACAGTATCCTCTATGCAAATGGTTTGTGTTAGAAAGGCCGCACCTATCGTGCTCTCCTGATATTCATGGAATTGTCCCTTGACAAAGCGCAGCACGAGCGACGATTTGCCAACAGCCGATTCGCCCAGGAGCACCAACTTGAATTGGCAACTTTTGTTCTGAGAGGTTCCGTTGGGTCGCTGTGCCGTTCCAGAGCCGGCACCGCCGCTGCGTGGTGTTGTGGCCATGATCAATCCGTGTCGCTCGTCGGGCTCGTTTTTCTTCTTTTGTGTTTGTTGATGCAATGCAAAACTGATGATGCGGGGTGTATCGGTTTTATCGGACGGTCACTGTCTTGTTTGTGTGTGCCTGTGTGTGTGTGTGTGTGTGGTATGGTGTACTCCCTCTCAGAGCGTGTGTGTTGCTATGGGGTGTATGTTATCTGAAAAGAGTACGGGCACATTATGGATTATTTCTGTTGTGGAAATATGAAACGTCATGGTGGCAGAGTGGCGCCTTTCGTTTACTTAATGACGGACAAGACTAAACACAAATTTAATTCGATATGTATGTACATGTGTCCCCGACCATATGCATCAGCAGGGAGAGAGACAGAGAACGCAGAGAGAGAGATAGAGAGAGAGCACGCGCCTAACAATCAATAAATCTCATTGAAATAGAAAGCGAAACGCCCTTTAGCACAAATTGAATTCAATTATCATCGTTGAGCCTGCATGACACTCACTTAAGTAACTGAGGATTTGAGTTGACTTCAAATCGAATATGCTAACTCTTACTTGAATTAGCATAACTAGTTCTATACATCACTTTCCCATCATTATCATTAAGATCCCTTTCGTCTCTCATGATAACCACGTGTTCAGCTAATCTACAAATCCCTAAAACGACTAAAGATACGACTAACAAGCAAGTGTTCAATGTCAAGAATTTGTTTAGAGATGGTTTGCGTGTCGGTTTCAAATAATTACAACAAAACCGACACGAAACAACAAAAAACGGATAAGCAAACAATTAGCAACAACTAAAAATACTTCAAACACACGGTGTGTGGGGTAAAGGGAGGCGGGGAAACCATAGAAATGTGGTTTAAGCGCAATTATGGTTTGTTTTCTTTCTTATTCGGTTGCGTTTTCAAACACAAATTTAAAACTGAATTCCTATCTGTCTAGGTCTAGGGCTCTGATATCTCTCTGTTCTCTACCGAACATTCAGCTACCTTAGTTGATAACACTCGTATATATGTATGTATGTACATAAGTATTTTCCTGATAATTTATTTCGAGGGCGGTACGTAATACAACAGACACGAAAACAATATAAAAGGGGACGCCTCGTATTATTCACGGCTGGAAAATATGTGCGACGCGACCCTCACTATCTGTTATCAGTGGCACTTTTATGAATCATATTCAACACTTGCCGTCTGTTATCGAATCTAGAACTAAAATTTCCTCTCAAGTAGGAGTATGCTCCCTCAACAACTTCAATTTCCACAAATTAATTCACATCTTAATGCTAAAATGTGCAGAATAGACATTATCAAGGGATCGGCATATACAAAAATCGTGCGGGTATCGCTGCAGAGAAAACAAGGAAATCCAGTTACGGTAGTCGACAGTTTGATACCCTTGAAGATCTATCGTTGCATTCAATTTAGAGTCAATCATATTCAAAACCGATCTGCGTTGCAAACGTCTGATAACAGTCATCATATCTTCTGTCAAGAGAGTATAAAAATCATGCGGGATTCTTATTCGTAGAGAAATCGAGAGCATAACGGAGATTGCAAGTGGGAGAGAATGGAACAGAGAGTTAAGTGAGCACGGAAGTGGGAGCAAGGGCGGAGAGTAGCGAGAGAAGAGTGTGAATGAATGGAGAGTGGGGGGGAATTAAAGGGAAGCAGTGGAAAGTGGGGGCGTTGCGCTGGCGGATGCTGTCAAGAGTCTGTGATAAAAATCAATGCAAAATAAATTAAACAGTCAGCGGGTGGGAGGGGCGCCAGAGGGCGGCTGTTGCTGGAAGAAGAAAGAAGAAGCAGGGCAGCAGAAGCGGGTAGAGAGAAAGTAAAAGCATGGCATATTTGTTGCTGAGCATTATTAAATTAACCAAAGGGAGGAGAGAGATAACACGCCTGGCCTCTCTCTCTCTCTCTCTGCCAGCATTAAAAACAGTAAAGCAAGTTTTTACGATTGTTTTTGAGGAGAGAGACTTACGGAGCAAAGTGCACTGTTAGTTGTCAAGCCACACTCTCACTGTCTCTCTCTCACTCTTGCACTTGGTAAGCGGCTAATTTGCTCTTTTGTCTAGCTAGCTCTCACTCTGTCACTCTTTCAATTGCGATAAATTTCGCTTGCAATTGCTCTTTTGTTTGTTCGTGAATGACGTATTTTTGCATTTATTGCAATTTTATTAAACGAGTAGTACCGCACAAGAAAAACACTTTTCGAAACCGCTTCAAGAGCCTTAAAATGATATATAGACATGGGCTATTTCGAAGCGAATATCCATAACTTCCATATCGAAGAGTTGAGAGCCAACCGCAGCAGCTGGCAACACGGCAAAACAACTCACCCACATACGAAAATGGCTGGCAAATATTAAATATGTACAGTACTTTAAAACTAAACGGCGCCCCCTGTGGCCTTCGACCCGTCCGCGGAAAATTCAATAAAATATAAAACAACGTTCCAGCTTGGTTTCAGGAAATTACGGTACCCACACTGCTGCCGTTGGCGCTGCTTTGGTCTCGAAACAGCTGACGATGCGTCATTCACACAAGTACCCCCACAATCATCCACACGGGACTTGGACACTGAAGAGAGAAAAAACAAGCGGTAAAGTGTAGAGAGAAGCGCCATAAGCACGCATTTACAACACAGCAATGGTCAATGAATTAGGTTCGGTAGGAGGAGTTTTCAAGAAGAATTCATTGCTGAATTATATGCAAATGACTATATGGTAGTACTTCAGCAAATAAAACGTTACGGCTTCGTTTGATTGATCGAAAATATTTAAATGTGAGAACCAATTACACGATCAAACAACAGAATGGTGTGTCAGCAAATAAAAACTAAACTACTGGAGTTGAAAATATTCTGGAAAAATATTCAAATCCGAGACCTATTTACGTGCTCTGGACTGTAAGATTGTCTCACTTTAAAGTCAACAAGTGCAATTTTCTCAGCACGCATAACGGAACGTCAATAAAAAGGAGAATAGGAATACAATTAGCAGCCACCACACAAACACACACACAAACAAAAATACGTATGGATATACTACTGTAGGTGCAGAGAGTACGATAAATCAATTCTCTCTTTACCCCACGACAGCGTTCTCAATTTCAATAATGCAAATTTAGCGAAATAAGACACAAATATAAACAAAATGGAATTTGAGAAAAAATTTTGATGCGATTTTGTTTACATTTCGGCTCCAACGAAATATTTTGTGTGGAAAATGTCATCCAGCCTCAGCGAATATGGCGTGGTGGTAGTGGGGGGATGTGCGGTGACTGGCACGATAAGAAACGGATTGCAGATAAATACACAAACACACACACTGAGACACAGACACCGTAATTAAGACGCAAAACCCAGTTGAACAAAGAACAAGCAAATTTCATTGCCTGGAGCGGTAGGGTATATATTATTCGAAAGATAATGGGACCCTGGATCAGCTTAACGCCACTCCTGCACCTGTGTTGCATTGGCTTTATCGTTCCGAAAATGGGAAACTGATTTATTGCGCTATTGTCAACCACTGTGCACGCTGCAGTTGGAGCAGCAGCAGCCTATAGTGCCATCTCGCTTTGCCATACACGTTCGAATAAAACGCACCCAAAAATTCATGGCCATCTATCTCACTCGCTCGCTCTCATTGCTTTCTGCGGCCGCAGTTTCTCTGCTCGGCTATCGATGACGATAATAATGGTGGAAAAAATTTACACAACTTTCTTAATTAATGGGGAAACCACAACGCAATATTGGGCTACAACACTTGATTCTCATGTTGTTACACACATTGGTTTTGAGAGAATCGATTTTTGCACGTTTATTCCTGCCCTTTGTAGCAGGGCACTTTGTTTTTAGACTGATTATTTGCGTTTCTCAGAAATCCTCTCTCCCCACCCAGTCCTCAACAAACGCACACACACAGAGACGGGAAGCGATTGACTTTTGAGTTCCCAGTGGCCGAGTCTTGTTTTTGTCAATTTCGCTGGCGACGTCACGAATGTTAATCGTTACTTGCACTTTTTGTGTATCCCAGGTGCACCTTGTGTTTTTCGTTGCGTTTATCACTGCGTTTGTTTTTAGTTAGCCCAGGTTATTGTTAAAACTTACAACTTTCTAGCACTTTTTATCCACGGACATCGAACATACACAGATTACTATCGATAGCAGTGGTAATATCAATCAAATATACCGATGAAAAAACGAACTTAACCCACTTAACTCCCACTAATTAAACAGGTGAACAACTTGAGTTAAGCCGCGTAAATTCCTCTTGTGGGTCCATCCTTTCCTTCGTCTTAACTTATCAAAAATTCCACGATATCTTTCACCTGAACTGTGCCAAAATTCTTTAAGATTCATAGTTTTTGTGGAGAGTATTTTAGTACCCACTGGGCGACAATGGGTTAATATTTTTCAGTAAATGATCAAAAATCGTTATCCTAGATTTTGATATTCGGTCTAATATTACTAGCTACGATCTTTAGAGCGAAACACATAAATTTATCCGATTGATGAAAAAATTGTATTGTATGATATGTTAATTTTAGGTACTGGAATAAATCGTGAGCACGAAATGTAATTTGAACACTTGTTGCATGTAAACAGGTGGTATGGACATATTTATACCCTGTTTCCTTTAATTACTATTATAGTTATATTTTCCAAGCTGTTGTCGTTGCTGTCGTTGAGATACACAACGGACCAGTTTCAATCCATTGCAGCCTGAGATGACAAACATATCCCCAATTCTATAATATCCTCTTCCCTAGGGTATTCAGAATCAATAAAGGATCTGAATAGAGACAATATCGATTCTTAGCCTATGTTTTAAAATATAGATGACTATCGGTAATGGGAAATATCGGACGACTGCAAATTCGAATAGTCCAATGTTGTACAACTTTGAAAATCGAAATTAGTTTGATTTTAGAGATGTGCCAAATATGTGCAGTGACTTTAAGCAGTTGAAATGGTTTTTACATGTGTAAATAAGGGACATAGTCCTAAATACATGAAAAAATCACAGATTTGGGAGCTAGTGGCCTTTGAAAATAGCCAACCTTTGTAAATTTATAAATGTTTTATCTATTCATAAATTTTTCATAATTTTGTCTATTTCGACAAATTCGTCATCAGAGGACTTCATTATATATTATTATATCCTTATATATATTACGTCCAACTTGAAGAGAAGTAGCGTGGAAATAGCACAGTTGACGAAAAGTAACTAATTCCATGAAAAATCCTTAACTTAACTTTTGCTCAAAACTTCGTATCGTATTGATACACTTACGGACAAGTCAATATCTAATTATATAGACTAATTATCTTGCTTTCTAGCTAATAGCAATTTTCGAAATTTTAAAGCAATGGAACGTTAAATATAGCCAGAACTAGCCATAAAAAAGCTGATTCGACAACGGTGGGCCACCAGTGGGATAGACCACACAGTCACGCTGCTGTCACTAACCACGATAGTTTCGCAGCAATAACAAGTGAAAACGTAAGAAAAGTATGAAAAACTGCAAGAGCATACTTCTGCTCGCATAAAAAAAAAGTGTAAAAAAAAAACGGTGTAAAGACTTTGTAGTTTTTCGAAAACCAAAATACATCCGCGTCCTGTAAAAAAACTGAGATCGCACTCACACACACAACTCGTACGATTGCCATTCGCTGCTGCGCCTCCTTCCACACACACACATACACAGACACACACACGTACACACAGTTGCGCCTTTCGTCATCTCTCTCTGTCTCTCGCATCGTCGCACTTTTCATCGCAGCTGCAACGCAAATTCCATAAAGGAGCCACAAATAACCCACAGTCCACCGAATCCTTGACGTAGATTGAAATCTCAGCATACTGCTCGCAAAGGTGTGTAAGTCCTTCCTGAACCCGCCCCTTCTCCGCCCACACGCTGCACCTAAACATTATTGATTTTAAGTTTTTGTTCGAGTGGAAATTTGCTATCTTAAATTGCTAAAATAACGAGCAACAAAAAAAAGACAAGTTGCAAGTATAAAAGGTTCTTGAGCCAGCGATCCCTGCCTCATGGGTTCAGGGCGGTGGCCCACCCAGTCGCAGGAAGTCGTCTCAAATAAACGTTTATATATACACACCCGATCGGAGTGTTCTGTGCCCTTTGGGATTTTTGTACATCTTTCCACCTCCCCTCCTGCTTTTCATTATATAAAGCATAAGAAAGTTTATTTTTGATTTCATTTTCGCTAATTCCACACTTTTTTCTCCCCACAGATGTTGCGGGCCCTGCGGCAGTGAAACCCAGTTTTCTAGGTCTCCACCCCACCCGTCGGGTGGCGCTGACACACGAGGAGCATGTTCAAGAAGATCTTCACGTACATACAAAAAAATGCCAGCAGCTCCAACATGTTCAGCCCAACGACGACACCCACACCCACTGCCACAGCAGCGGGAGTAGCAGCAGCAGCAGCAGCAGCAGCAGTGGCACCATTGAATGCCCATGAGGAAGGGGCTGCCACGAGGCGACGCATCGAGTACGAGGAGGAGGGGCAGGACAGTGGGCTCTTGCTGGAGGAAGAGGATGAGGAGGTGGACATCATGGAAGATGACATTGAGCGTCAAATCAAGACATCCATAATTGATGCCACTAAAGTGCATGCTGCCAAGGCCAAGGCTATGAGGCTGCCTCTGACCCTGCCACTTCCGCTGCCGTCAATCTCCCTTACGCCCAATCTCCAAATGGATGACGAGCTGGCGGACTTTGCCAACGAGCCGGTGACGCCCAACGATGGTGAACTCGACGAACAATTTCTGGAGCTGGATAATTTTCCCAACAACGAGATTATCGTCCTGAGTGACTCCGATCTTCTAAACACTTCCCTGGCCTCGGACAATATTTCCGAGGATCCCTTGGCCATAGACAATATTTTGGACTCGTCTTCGGTGACCACCAACGAGGAGGTGGACACCAGCGGTGATCTGCTGTGGCTGAAGCTCAACACGGAATCGGAGCCCATCAGTGGTGGTGGTGGTGCTGGTGCCGGTGGCAGTAACGTCGGCAGCAGAGCCGCGCCCCAGGCAAAGCAGCAGCAGGCCAAGACCAAAGAAGATGAGATGCGTGACGGTGGCTCCGACTCTGGCTTGGGCAGTGAAACGACCAGAATCACGCTCAAAGAGCAAATAGCGGTGCCAGAGCCCAAGCGTTCGAATCTGAAGCGTCGTCTGGACGATAACGAAAGCGATGCCATCGATCTGGTGCCCGATATGTCCGGAACCGCGTTGTCGGCAACCAGCACCGTGACGGCACAGAAACGTCCGAAGCGCAGCATCAATTTTGACAACGTCAAGATCTATTACTTCCCCCGGCAGCAGGGATTCAGCTGTGTGCCCACCCTCGGCGGCTGTACGCTCGGGATGGGAGCGCGCCACATTGCCTTCAAAACGATGACCCTGGCGGAGCATGCGGCCGAGCTGAGGCGTGCCCATCGCAGCCAGAACCAGGATGTGCAGCCTCGGGGCTCCAGCAGCGAAGATACCGAGGAATCGGAGGAGGATTTCCTTAGCGAGGGCAGTGGCTCAGATGCAGAAGATGGCTCCAATGGTTTCCTCACCACAATGTCGCCCAAGCAGCGGCGAGCCCTGCTCAAGGCGGCGGGCGTGCGGAAGATCGATGCCAGCGAAAAGATCGAATGCCGGGACATTCGAAACTCGCGCGAAGTGTGCGGCTGCTCGTGCCGCGAATTCTGCGACCCGGAGACCTGCGCCTGCAGCCAGGCGGGCATCAAATGCCAGGTGGATCGCTCCATGTTCCCCTGCGGTTGTTCGCGGGAGGCCTGCGGCAACACCGTCGGCCGCGTGGAGTTTAATCCGACACGTGTGCGCACCCACTACATCCACACGGTAATGCGGCTGGATCTGGAGCAGCGTCAGGGCGCCCAGGGGCACATTCAGCAACAGCCGCCGCAGAGCAGCTCCCTGACGTACTCTTCCGTGGGGACAGGGGTCCCCGGTGGTGCTGTGGCTTCCCCCACGGCCGCGGCCTCCCATTGTTACTTCATGCAAACGCAGTCGAACTATAGCTCTGGGTATGCCTCGCCCGCCTACACGCCCGAGAGCAGTGTCAGCTACTACCAGCAGCAACAGCAAACGGTGGTGGTGCCCACTCCTTTACCGACCAATGCCCAGCAGCCACAGGCTAACTATGCGACAGCCTATGCCCAGTTGGATAGCCTGGATTCGGGTCTCTTTGCCAGTGGTAGCAATGCCACTCCCTCCTATGGGGAACTCTATCAATCGCTGAGCTACGGCAGTGCCCAGGTGAGTGGATGACGCAAGAAGACCACAGGACATCCCTTGACTTGAATTTGTAATCCTTCTTGCAGCTCAATTCCTACCAGTCTGCCTATCAGCCGCTCGCAACATCCCCGGTTGCGGTGGCACCCAGTGGCGGGTTTAGCTCTTGCTCGGTGCCATCCGCGCCACCATTTGGGAATGCCACAACGACAGCCTCGAGCAATTCCCTATACCAAACCACCGCCGCCTCCATGACTGCTGCCTCATCGATTAGTGGCAGCAGTTGCAACCGCCTCAGTGGAACCACAACCTCCTCGTCCGCCGCCTCCGCCACGACCAATGACTTCATCAGCCTGAACGCACCGCTAGCCAGTTCCTCGCGCCTTTCCCAGATCAATGATCTGCTGCAGCACAATCGTAATACCACCGCCGCCTTGGTAGCCGTCTCCGAGGGCTACAGCGGTGTGAGAACCAGCTCCACTTCGTCTACAATCGACTCCATTGACACGCCGCCCATTGTTGAGGATACGCAGCGCAGCTGCATGACCTTTGAGGCGCTGCCTCCGCCCCTTGTCAATCCCACGCCCATTGTGGCGGTGGTCGAGAGTAAAATGCCAACGATAGCCGTCAATCCACTGCCGCCACCTTCTCCACAGCCCCGTCAGCCGCTGGATGTGCAGTCCCTGACGGAAACCGCATAAAAAACGCATGGGAACAATCGACAGAGAGAGAGCTGGGAATAGTTTTTATAGCAATTTTACACAGCAAAAGACTTCATTACGTTTAAGGCGACGGCGACGGCGGCGGCAATGGCAGTGGCAAGCCTTCCACATACACACAAACACACACACACACATACACCCTTGTAAAAATCATCTTTTTATTGTTAAAGAAACAAACAAATAGAAGCAGAATTCTAGATAATCTCGTAAGTGCGAAAAATGTAATTTAAACACTTTGTTGCTTAAGTTATTCGTTTCTTCCGCGTTTTTCTACAATTATATAATATATAATGTTTTTTAGCCCCTTAAGAAATTGTTTCTGAATTAATTATTGTGTTAAGAATAACCTAAGGAAACAATGTTTGAAATTCCTTATTTATTGTTAGTTCCAACGAATTTCCAAAATAGGATTGTGTGTCTAAATTTGATTTTAAATTTGAAAATAACCTTTAATATTTTCATTAATATTATGATTTCTTTTTTTTTTGTATTCTTGCATTTAGTTAAACAAAAAAACCAGACTAATTAATGAATTTTCGAATTATTCTCTGGGTTCAAGCTGCGTTTAAGTATTCATTTAGTCTTTAAGTTCCTTCTTCAGACCTCAGACCTTAAATAATTTAATATTTTATTCGTAACAACAAATGGCAGCAACAATAACCATTAACTATTAGACATTGATTTATCAATAGTTTATATGCTCTATATAGTGTATTGGTTACAAAACATTAAGCAGAAAGATGGAAAAACGATGATACCGATGCAAAATGAAAGTGAAGAAATAATAAATACAAAAATAAAGCAAGGAAAAATCATTGAAAATTATTTAAATAAATATTGAATACAAAAATAGAAACAAGATTTCAATGATTTTTTGAAATTTTTTTGCGAACCAAAATTATTCCCAATTCTATTTCTACAAAAGTAAGTACAAATATTCTTATTCTTTCAGCTAGTAAAATCCTTTAGGTATACTTGGAAAAATGGAGAAAAGAAAAGAGAAAGAGACGCAACCACAAAATACGAAGAGTCCAACAGCTCTCCTCATGGCTATCTCCAGATAAATCTCAACATCTGAAACAAAAACTGAATCCACGTGAATGTACATATTCTTTCTGACGGATTATCACCTGGAAGATATGAAAAGATAGTGGATTTAATACTTTTAATGTCTTCATCAATGTCTGTACTTCAAAGGTGTGTTAGTTAGTTAGAACCTGGAAGAGAATTAGCAAAATAAATCTACGCTTCTTTGGCTTGGGCTTTCCCATATTCCTGCCAACTCGATTGCTCTTCTTCGAGATTTTCTTAACCTTTTTTCCCACACAATTGCGTTTTCTGCTTTTGAGCTTCAGAAATCCATACCATCCCCATCGCTCAAGATTGAGTCCTCCTTCCAGCATTATTCCACGCTCCCAAACACGCCCCCTCCCCCTCGTTTTTCATTGACGCAAAATGTCACTTGACGTTGTCAGACTTCCATCCTCCTCCTGCACCGAACCACACGGCAGTGCGTCATAAGCTGGCTGTGGCTTTTTCCCGTTGAATCGAAAAGACGAGACGAGCTAAAAACGGTGGCTGGGGTAGAAGTTGGAGAAGAAAATGGCTGCTTCATTTCGATGTAAGTAACCACAGATGACAGCACAGGATAGGAGCTCGATGCCAAGCAACTAATGCCAACAAACCTGGCAAACCACATCCGAGTACCGCGGTGTTAGGCGAAGGATATCCCAGAATAACAGCTTTTTGGTGCCATAAGCAACATCTAAGCAACTGCATAGTCTTTGGTCATAGCGATCGTGTGTGATAGAGTCCGTTCTCTAAACTTATATCTATAAAATTATAGATCATTTGAACGTTTTAACAAATTTTAAGGCAGTTCAATTGAAAGGCAATTTTTAAAAGTAATAAATTTGTTGAGCTACCGAGCTTTTTCGGCAGCGTAGTTTGCGAGATATTAAACACGGGAGTTTAGTTTGATACAGTTTATTGTGGGGTATACAGGGTATACAGGGTATACAGGGTATACAGGAAATGCGAGACGAGTCTGTGATTCAAGACGGGGTCGAATTGAAGACGCGAGGGGTCGGTTCAACGACAGTGTCGGTTGAGAAGCTAAATCCAGACGCTGCAAAGGCAGGCGGGCCGAATTGCCCGTTCCCTACTGCAAGCGAGAGTTCGGCAGTTCCAGAGGCAAAGACGAAAGATCGAGAGAGTGATAGAAAAGTCGAAAGATAGGCTGGATAGGCTGCTGCCGTGCGGGAGCTTATATGTACATATATATGTATGTGTGTACAATGTGCAGTGCAGTGGGCAGTGCAAACAACAAACAATAAAAAAGGGAGTTTAATTTGCTGCTGCACCACTGGCCATAATGCCTCCATCAAGTCTCCCAATATTGGGCTGCGGAACCCATCAACCTGCCTTCGGGTGCCATAGGGTTTTAGCTTTGTTTCCAAGCACCAGGCGACTGACTCTTGGACCCCATTTCCTCGAATATTGTGCCGGACGTTTGCAATCTGTCTTATAGATTATAGACTATTAATTAAAGCATTAAAATATATATTACAATTGCTGAAATTATTCGAATTTATGAATTCCAAGAATGCGTTAAAATATATGTTAAAATATATAATATATTTTTTAATTGCTGAATTTTTTAATGGCTGAGATTATTCCAATTTATTATCAGTCCAAGACTGAATGGCAGCGCTCATATGGACATACATATGTACATTTATTAGTACAGAATAAGTATAAATACCTCTTCAAAGGTCTACTAAAGCCAGTCGTTTTTTGAATTGAATTCGTAGGAGTAGTAGCAATGCAGTGTTCCATTATATTCTTGGTATTGACGATAACCTTCGGAAGCTCCCTGTCGCAACATTGTGATTTGGTTGAAACCCAACACGAGTGCGGAGGATATTGCTACGGAGCAGTAAAACCAGTTTTGGGGTACCTCGCTATCCTGCAAAAGCGAGTCGAGTCCTGCGAGGCCAAGCAGCCGGCCGACACTCAGTCGAAAATCGTCCTTACGGCCAACAAATTAGAGACACTAGAAAGACAGGTGGCAATTCTGCAGGAGTTGATAAAGACAATCCAATACTCAGATACCCTGTCTAAATTCGCCGTAATGGACGAAAAGATAGAGGCCCTAAGGAATCAGACGGCGACCCAGCAGGAGGTGGAAAAGAGCTCCAAGCAGTCGGAAGAGGCTCTATCTAAAATCACGCTAGTGGACGAAAAGTTAGAGACGCTAAGGACAGAGATGACGACCCAGCAGACGGCGATCAAGCAGGAGTTGGAAAAGGTAATCCAACCCGCAGTCATTCTATCTAAAATCGAGCTAATGGACGAAAAGATAGAGGCCTTAAGGAATCAGACGGCGACCCAGCAGGAGGTGGAAAAGAGCTCCAAGCAGTCGGAAGAGGCTCTATCTAAAATCACGCTAGTGGACGAAAAGTTAGAGACGCTAAGGACACAGATGACGACCCAGCAGACGGCGATCAAGCAGGAGTTGGAAAAGGTAATCCAACCCGCAGAAATTCTATCTAAGATCGCGCTTGTGGACGAAAAGTTAGATACGCTAAGAACACAGATGGCGGCCCTGCAGGATTCGGCAAAAAGATCCCAGAGTAGACTTCAGAGATTGGAAAATTTCGAAAAAATAGGTTCCAAATACTATTACATAGAAAACAAAATTAGAATGAACTGGCACGATGCATTGAAAAAATGTCGTGAGATGGGAGCGCATTTGGTAAGTCTGCAAAGCGAAGATGAGTTGAAGGCACTCCTTAAGATGCTGACTGAGTACCAATATTGGATAGATCTGAATGATCTACAAACAGAAGGAGAGTTTTTTTCGGCCACCAGTAGTTTAAAGGGAACTTTCTTTCATTGGGGCCAAGGCGAACCCAATAACAGGGACAACTCTGAAAATTGCGTTGAACTATATGCCCGGAGTTACGATGATGGTTGGATGAACGACCTGGCATGCAATGAAAGTATTCACTTTATCTGTGAGAGATCTTTTGATTTATTGTAATTCATATACTTAAGATTATACTTAAAATAGCGTGTAACCTTATACAATTATAAGAAAACTTCCTAAAAAACTGGTGTGAAAATTAATTAGATAGTTGGGCTGAAAATCCCGGTGGTACTGCATTACCGGGCCAACCCGCGACAGAGGTGGAGCAAGCCCCTAGCACTCCGTCTGATTCCAAAAATCAGTTTAACTTTTGTTGTTCTCCAATGGAGAAACTATCAGATGTTAAGCTGATAAGAACAGATACTACACTTTGATCTTAGCCATAAGGCCGAGAAGCGATAACTCGAACGTGGAAATCCACCGCCAGATGATCGTGCGGCCAAAACAAGTGGGGAATTTCAACGGTCCTATATGAAGTTGGGTGGTTTTTTGTAGCTCTCGTCCAAGGGCAGGATATTAAGACGAATTAATGTAGGTAAAATATATCTAACTTGTGTTGGGTTTATTTCTAAATCCTCTTTATTCCTCTTCATACACTCCCTGTCTTCACCAGTTATGGTTACTTCGGGTGTAACACAGGGTAGCCATCTAGCCATACTCTTTACACTCCTCTTTAATGTCCTGTGTTGAGCTACCGAGCTTTTTCGGCGGCGTAGTTTGCGAGATATTAAACACGGGAGTTTAGTTTGATACAGTTTATTGTGGGGTAGGTATACATATATGTAATAGGATAGCGAATCGAAAGAATACAGGAAATGCACGACGAGTCTGTCATTCAAGACGGGGTCGAATTGAAGACGCGGCAGATCCAGAGGCGAAGACGAAAGATCGAGAGAGTGATAGAAAAGTCAAAAGATAGGCTGGATGGGTGCTGCCGTGCGGGAGCTTATATGTATATATGTGTGTACAATGTGCAGTGCAGTGGGCAGTGCAAACAACAAACAATAAAAAAGGGAAATTAATTTACTGCTGCACCACTGGCCATAAAGCCTCCATCAAGTCTCCCAATATTGGGCTGCGGAACCCGACAAAATTATTTTAATATTTATTTTATTCTTACAGGTTACAACACCCACCTAGATCTCATAGATGAAAGTAAAAACAATAAAATACGGAATTTAAAAAAATAGTCAAGAATTTAATATATATTGCTACTACAGGATTTGTAATAAAAAAGACTTATTCTTAGCTGTAAATGCTACAAAATGTCCATTTAGTAATCTTTTTTGGAAATTCCATTTCCCTGAAGTGAATAAGATTTCCAATAGATAGATTTCTATAAAAATCATTTAAATATCTGTGAAAATCTATATGCAATTTTTTCTGAAGTGAAATTGAGTACATATACATACTTATCCCTAAGTTCTTTAAAGAAATTCTTTATATTCTTATACCTAGATCTCATCAAAAGTAACACCAATTTGTCGTCTCATTTCATCGCTAAGGGCTATAATCTCTAGACTGGCGGCATGTGGAAACTTTGGACTCTCCAGCAGACGCTTCTCGATGCAGCGACGCACCTCCTCCGCCTCGTACCGCAGGCCACAGGTGTTGGTATAATGAAAATCAAATTTAGCCCTGGGCAAAGGCCAGGTTTCGGGTGGGCCATTGGAGCGTGTCATCTGTGTGCAGCACCAATAGTTGGAGAGCTGTCGAAAGAGAAGAAAGAGTATTCAATGTTGTCACCGATAATCCCATTGACCTGTAGGTTAAATGGGGCAAGAAAGAGAGATAATGCCTCACCTTAATCTCGCCTTTGGTGCCCACAATGATGGCATCGTTCTCCAGATTCTCTAAGCCAGTGACAAAAGCCACCATGCGACGACCAGCGCCATAGTCGAGTATAAACTCGGTTTGAACATCCACGCGATCCTTATTCAGTTGCGTTCCACTCGGGAGGATCTTTACGGGAGAGCTGCCGAACACAAATTGTGCCAACTGCAAGGCATAGACGCCCAGATCCAGGACGATGGAGCCCCCCAGCTCTCGATTGGAGACACGTTCGACATGTGCCAAGCGAAAGCCATGCTGGACCTTCACG
Organism: Drosophila algonquin; assembly: GCA_035041765.1. Taxonomy (NCBI): domain Eukaryota; kingdom Metazoa; phylum Arthropoda; class Insecta; order Diptera; family Drosophilidae; genus Drosophila; species Drosophila algonquin. The sequence continues at coordinate 21,797 of JAWNKY010002278.1, read as the reverse complement.
AGGGTTACCTCCCCAATGGCATCGCTCTGTAGAAGTTCCCTGAGACGATCATAGCTGGGAAAAAAACGCGACCACATGCCTAAAGAGTAGAAGAAACCTTCATTAGAATATGACTTAAATCTCTCCCTCCCAGGCCTCACCCTCCATCAGGAAAACCCCACGCTGCTCTGCCAAGACATACAGCTCCTTGGCCTGTTCCACACTGAGACACATGGGCGTCTCGCAGAGCACATGCTTTCCCCTGGACAACAACAGATGCACGACAGCATAGTGGAAGGGATTTAGCGTGCCCACATACACCACATCCACCTCTCGATCCAAGCCCAAGGCATCGAAACCATCATAGTGTCGTGGTATCTGATTTCTTTGGGCAAAGTCCTGTGCCCTCTGACCATCCACATCGGCAATGGCCACCACCACATGTCGCGACTTCTCGATGGTGCTCAGAGCCGTGACAAAGTCCTGGGTGATCCTTCCAGCGGCTGCTATACCCCATTTCAAATTGGTTTGGCTCTGCATCGTTCCGTGGATTTGAGAGTCTCTGTCTCGCTGGCTCGTGTCCGGACTGCTACTGACGCCATGATAATGATACGTAGTGCTAGTCCCGAGTTGACGGCCTGTACTATCAGTTCCTGGCATCTGCATTCATTGCAGTTTTCATTGCATTCCGCCTGATAAGAGACATTTCATCGTAGAGAGAAGTCACAAGCACAAGCCTCTAAACACAGATGATGACGCTGATGGATGCTAAGGGAAAGGGAAACTATTAAGTTGTATTATACCGTAAGGTTTAGAATGTAAGCTATAGCTTCTAGAGCTCTCTTAAGAATATGAAACCCTTAAATTCCCATTCTGTTTTCTTTTGGATGTCCATGTGCCATAGATAAATATATCTTAAGCTATCTATGGACTTCCCTAAAACAATTCTCTGTAAATATACTCGCATTTCCGCGCTCAGTTCTCGAACGCATCTCAAGGTCTATTACGAAATTTGCTGGAGTCTAGTGGCACTCTCTGGCTTTTAAGTGTTCTACGCTATTGAAACAATGGGCAAATCGCGTAATTGCTTCTTATCTCTCAGAAGACGAGCCCCTTTTTTTCAGACTTTGAATTGATAACCCACAAATGTCTATAAAAGTGTACGAGTAAAAGGCAAAAAGTACAGTTGTGTAGAAGGTTTAGTAATCAAAGAAACACAACAAACGAATGCTGATAAAGCTAAAAACTAAAAGAGTTAGTGGAATTTTATGGAAAGAATAGATTTATGATAGGTTTTATGTGTGATTCAATTGCTTTAAGAATTCGTTTGTTCCATTCTTTTAGAACTTCTATGTAGCTCTACTCGTGCTAGAGCTCTTCTCTTGATGATAAGATATAGAAAACCACTAGACTTTGAGATAAGAAAAGCCCTGCCCCGGCCCCTGCCCCTCTTTTGTTCATGAAGAATGAATTCCGTCACGCAATGAAAACGTGATCTTTTGTGCCCAATCATTCTGTTACAATCCAAGAGACACCCCAGGTTCGACCTAGGGGAATGTCATTCTACTATCAATATTCTCGCACCTTATCGCAGTGTTTGTTCAATCGGAAAAAGAGAGAAGATTTTCCAAAGTGCCACATGGCTAAAACGGAGCTACATTTAAGGGTTTTCGTTTATTTAATACATTTTATACAATACAAAATTAAAAAATCTATAAATTCATTCCTCATCGAATTTATTCAGCACACCGATCTGCTTGCGAATGGTATCCTCAATCTCGGCAAAGAGCAGGCTGTCAGCATAGCTCACGGTCTTGTTCTCCACATCACCGGCGAGTATCGACTGGCGGACAGCCTCCGCCTCGTAGCGCATGGCCTCCGAGTTGCCATAATTTGTGGCATATTTACCCTTGGGCGGTAGCCACTCCTTTTCCTTGCCATCGATATCGATCAATTTGTTGGGAGTCCAAAAGTCAATCAGCTATGCAAAGAAAAACCATACATTAAAAACCATTTATCTGGCAATCGATGGCTGCTCCAATGCTTACCGTCACTTGTCCCTTGGTGCCCTTGATCACAGCGGTGTTGTCCAGCTTCTCCTTGGAGGAGAAACGCATGCGTGCAGTGCGTCCACCGTTGTAGGTCAATGTGGCACTCACATCATCATCAATGCCCTCGGCATTGGTGGTGCCACTCGATTCGATCTTCTGTGGCTTCTCCTGGAAAGCCCACTGCGAAACCTGAATGGTATACACGCCCAGATCGTAGACCACTCCTCCACCCAATTCGCGTTTCCTTAAAGGATAATACAGAATTATTCACAAACGAATTATCAGAGGGTAAGACTGTCTACAACTTACTGCAAACGATCCACACTGGCCAGGGGGAAGCCAAAGTTAACCACAACCTCTTTGACCTCGCCCAATTGTCCCCCAGAGATCACCTCACGGACACGCTGGTAGGCAGGGAGGAAGCGCGACCATACGGCCTCCATGAAGAAGCGTTTGTTGGCCTTGGCGGCTGCCAAGATGCCCTCCACCTGCTTCTTGTTCATTGCGAGAGGCTTCTCGCAGAGGACATGCTTGCCATTGTTCAACATCAGCAGAGAGACCTCATAGTGCTGGGGATTCAGGGTGCCAATGTAGACGACATCTATGGGAAATAAGATAACCATTGATACTCCTCTTGGAAGGTATCGATTCCTCTTGTTACTCACCCACATCTTTGCTCTTGGCCAGCTCCTCGTAGCCGCCATAGGCACTGGGAATCTCATGTTTCTTGGCAAACTCCTGTGCCCTATCCAACGAGCGAGCGGCCACTGCCTGAACTTTGTGGTCGCTGGCGGGCAGTGTGCTCAATGCAATCACAAAATCCTCGCTGATCTTTCCAGCCGAAGCGATGCCCCAACGTATGATTTGTGCCATGTCTGTCGAGTGCTCTGTCGTTGTGAATCTGTAAATGAATGGTTGGCCGGCAGTGTGCGGCGTTTATTAAATACGGAAAAAAGAGTGTGTGCATCGTGTGGTGTCTCTTATCAGTTAAGAGAAAGATAGAGAGAGAGAGAGAAACCTGCTCCTGGAAATACGTGCGGGGTTTATCTTCAGCTGGCAATTGTTTTGAATCTTAATTTGCAGAACGAAATCGGTTATTTCACAATGTTATTGAGTTTCACCTTGTCGTGGGTATACGCCCAGTATTACTTGGCATATTTCAGGTGCGATTGCAATCAAATAACGTAAAGCGAGCCCTCTGAAAGCAATATATGGCTTAATGGACAAGTAACTGAAACGTTTGAAAGGTTTTCTTACATCCCAGAAGCCACTGGAATTGATATTCAAACACCTAGAGTTGGAGTGGTTTTTTTCCAGATATTTCTGAATGCTACTGTAAATTTTACTCTCATGTGTTCAATTTCACTTGAATAGTAGGTATAGCATTTCTATATAGCAAGTTTTCTGAAGAAGCAAAAAATTTATTTCCTAGAAGTTGCATAATTGAGGGCTTACTCTCCATAGTTTTTGTCCACTCAATGCATGAAAAATATTCTACTTTCTTAGACGATACTGGAACCACTATGTATGTTCAGATGTTTATAATATCCTAGACGCTACTGTATTTGGTATACTGGTAGTTTTTAGTTGAAAACTCCGGGATTTTAAAAGAAGAACCCCAAAATAGTTACAACTTATACACGCGATTGTAACTGATAAAGAATCTCTATAGGTAACTGGTGGTCAACAGTGCGGTCCTATAAAGTATAATAATTTCGATTATAATACTTATAATACTAGCCGCCACTGTGTCTTAAAGTTTCCACAGAAAAGCATGTGTTTGTATTTGTGTTTGCTTTGATTCTCTTTGTCAACAGGTGTTTAAACAATTACATTTATTGTAAATTGTTCGATTCACACGTGTCATAATAATTAGGTTTCCTTATATTTCACAACGCACTTTGCATAATTAAATGCCGCACAACCTTGAACGCCCGTCAACCGGCAAATGTTATTTTTTTCATAATTACACTGCTATCAAACACCCTCAATCGAATTAAATCGCTCTTACCCTGAACTGAAAGCAGAACTATGCGGATGGATAAAACTTTCCAAAGTGTTTAGCTTTCAGAGAGCGACAGTTCTATTTATAAACCAGACGATGCAAAAAAAGCGCTGCACAGTGGGACAAATCTTAAGTATATTTAAGAATATAATAACCCAAAAATGAGATCCATGCTCTCTATCCATTGGACATGCGAGTTGTCATGAAGATATTAGTTCAGAAATTATTAATTTATTAAGTTCAAATGGTCGAATGTACCACTGTGTGCCGTGGCGTTGAGAATGTTAGATTAAAGAAGAAGAGGGTCTGCAACAGCTGATTCTTGTTTAGTTTTTGTTGTTAGATCTCATATGAACCGCCGCATATATCTTTTATTGCAAAATGCTGAGATAACTATTATTTCACACGCAAATTGTAGAAAAAGGTGCAGTAGAAATGCCAGTAAAATAGCAGAAAATAGCGAACGTTGGTTCGCTCTGACAGCTAGTATTAATACCTATCCCATACATTAACTTAGCCAAATGCACATACATATATATTTAATATATCAAATTATTTTACCCATTCTGTATTGCAACTTCATCGCATTCATGTCCAGATTCATTCCTTTTCTTGATCGCATCATCAACGTTCCACTTATGTTGCATTGATACAGAGGGAAGATTTAGTTTCAAGGTGTTTCTTAAAAACCTATACGCTATTTGAGACTTTTTAAAAATGTTCTGTGAGAGCAATTTTTCGGATTCGTTCCATCTCGAATTTGTTCCATCTTTATCTTTAAGAAGCATTTTTGTTAAAATTTTTTCATTTTCAGTTAGATCCATTTTATCAATGCCCAGGATTAAGTTTTTACTGGTTTTACCTTCCAATCTACGGACTTTATTTCTTAAATTATTATTCTCTTTTTTGAGCTCCTGAATTCGAACTCGTCTTTCACCAGACAATTGTTTATGTTTTAAAAATTTTTTTTTTAACATTTCGTGGCACCCACGACAAACTCCATCAGCCAACTTTTTCGAAAGGTGCGGTGTTGAAGCATTGAAATGAGTTTCATAATTGTTGCAACTATTATCTTCATCAGGCAACTGTGAATGGGTTCTTTTCGGCGGAGGCGATCTTGAAGCATTGAAATCAGTTTCATTGTCTTTGCTACTATCATCTTCATCAGCCAACTGTGAATGGGTTCTTTTCGGCGGAGGCGATCTTGAAGCATTGAAACTAATTTCATCATTTTTAAAACTATCATCACCTTCAGGCATCTGTGAAGGTGTTCTTTCCGACGGGGTCGATCTTGAAGCATTGAAATCTGTTTCATCATTTGTAAAACCATCTTCTCCATCGGGAAAGTGTGAATGCGTTCTTTCCGGCGGAGCCGATCTTGAAGCATTGCAATCAGTTTCATCATTTTTAAAACAATCTTCACCCTCGGGCAAGTGTGAATGCGTTATTTCCGGCGGGGCCGATATTGAAGCGATCATGGAACTTTCATCTTTCAGTAGGTTTCGATCTGGGAGTGTGCCCCTCTTCAGAAATTTTGCTCCAATATTCTCTGGCGAGAAATGATCTTCGCATAAAAACAAATGTGAAGAGCTCGACACAAAATCCTCGCTAAGCCGACATTTTTCAACCCATTGCTTTAAATATACTGGTTCTTTATCCGGAAACTTGAACAATTTTATTCCTGGATTATCGCGCCTAGATTTTTGGCAGTACCAAAGGCAGCACTTTTGTCCACCATAGTGTTGTCTTGCTTTTTCATGCTTAATTATGGAATCCATCAAAAGGGCTATGAACAATTTTTTCTGTAAAATAGGCAATATTTTATTTTAGAGAAAAATGATGCATCAAAAAATAGCAAAAAGTGGTCGATTATACATATAAATATGTACGTAATATGAAATATTTAAAATGGGTGAAATACATAAATATATTGTATAATTTATTATATGTATATATAAAATTGTTAATATAATAGTAAATTCAGCTATTTATAGTAATTAATTATCTTATTGGTATTATTTAAATTAATAATGCAATTATACATATTATCCAAATTTCAATCGCAAAAGAACTTTTGGCTCTTCCGAAAAAACGTCGCTGCATACAGCACAGAATCGTTTGGGTGTTACTCATCTTAGTGTTTATATTGTCTTTGTTTTAACTGTATGTGTGCACGCGATTCTCTCTTTTGTTTATGACGGCGACATTTAAATGTATGTGAGTTACTTACTTTATATTTTTGGCTCAAAACTCTCTGTCGTATCAATAGACAGAAGCAGCAACACTTTAAATAGGCGCGAACAGATTACAAATATTACTGCGAGCACACCAGCAAAGTTGTAACTTGGTTATTGTTTTATATTTGCCGCACAATCGTGAACATACACTGCCATTAAACACATACAATTTAATTATTTTAATTTTAAATTAAAGCAGAACTTTGTTGTTTTTCACTGTTTATTTTATTTATAGAACGCCGTGAGTACGTGCTGTTGAGAACGTTACTTCAAAGAAGAAGAGAGAACGCATCAGCTGTTTCTTGTTTTGATTTTGTTGTTACATCGCACTCTAACCGACTACCGCACAGGATTTAATTGCAGAATGCTGAGAAAACTATTATTTAACACGCAAATTGTATTAAGGCCACAGAAAAAGGTGACGCGGTACTTTTCTATAAAAGCCGCTACACCAAAAATATTGGAGCTGCAGCCGGTCCACATCGAGGAGGCCATTAAATTGCAGCCCACATTATCAGTCTACACGCCCGAAGTGTGGCGGCGCGCCCATGAAACCTTCCTAAATCATGGTCTGGAAACCGTGAACTTTCTGCGCATTGTCACCGCCAATCCGGCGGTTTTGAGACGCACGCCAGAGCGCATCATCAGCAATCTGGAGATCTGGCGCGCCTGCCAATTTGGAGAGACTCTGTTGCACCTTCTACTGACCAAATACCCAGAGCTGTTGGACGTCAGCGATGCCCACCAGTTGCTCTCCCACGTGGGCTTCCTGAAGAGTCGCGTTTCGACCAACAAAAATGTGTGGAAGCTGCTGATGAACAGTCCCGACTTGCTAGCCCAATCCGAAAAAGCTATAGAAGAAAAACTAAACTATATCACCGATGTAATGCGCATAGAGGTGCCAGAATTGGTGAAATCTGCGGGACTGTCAATGGCATTTGAGGAACTGCGCTGCAGACACGAGTTCCTGGTGCGCTTGGGCTTGTTTAAGCCACGTGCACTGAAAGCAGATCCCGATGAGCCGACCACCAACCACAGATTATACCAGATTACGGATACATCGGAAAAGACGTTCGCCACAAAGATCTGCCATGTCACATTGCCCGAATACGAGGCCTTTAAGGACTTGCATGCCAGCGAAATCGAGCGCAAGACGAGAAAACTCAAGGAAGAGGAGGATTTCAGTGATGAGGAGGAGTAGGCTCTAAGAAAATAACCACATTTGGCAATTGTTATTCGGAATATTAAAGATTTATTCAAAATTTCTTTTAAAAATCTTCCTTCAAATTTCTATCTGTGATAGAGGTGGGAAAACATCGAAATTTGGGTCCATCGATGGTTTGAAAAAATCGTAGTTTTTCCACCTCTATTCTGTGAGGACGTTTGACAACTCTAGCAAACAGATACGCGAGAGGAAAAATTTATTTTGATAAAAAAACTGAACAAAAACAAAGCAAGCCACTCACACAAAATGGAAGTGTGTTAACGCGAATGTAGGTAAAAATCAGTCATCATTCAAAAATAGTGAAATCTGTTTCGATATTTGGTGCGATTTTTTTTTCTTTCAATTGTGCTTTGTTTGTATGCCGTGCGTTTGTGTTTGGAAGTGTGAGTGTGTGTATATATGTGCGTCCGTGAATGCGTGCGCATGTGTGAGCGCGAATGAGATAGCAATAAACTAGAAGCGGTTGTCAAAAACAGCTGATCGATTGTCCAAAGAGTTTCTCGTGTGCGTGTGTCAGGCAGGGGGGTAGGGTCAATGTGTGGGTGCAAATGTGTGAGTGTGCGTAGGTGATAGGATAGTGGGAATGGGGAAGGGGGGGAAAACACTCACCTGTAAGCTTTTCCCTAACAAAAATATCCCTTGATTTTCTTTTAGCAGTTGCGCTCGAGGCGCCTCACTAAGCCAACTCTCTCGCTCGTCTACTACCTACCCACCCTCTGTCTCTCTCTCTCTCCCATTGAGAAGCAGGAGCCGCCGCAGCTTCAGGTTTGTACTTGCCACCATCCCACACACCATGCCCCTGAATGATGCACTGGCGGCCACTGGATCGGCGGGAATAATCTATCCCGAGAATGGAGCCAAGCACAAAACCATGACCAACTCATCCAAAGCAGATCTGATGACAGGAGGAGGAGTCGGTGGTGGTGGCGGCAGTGGTAGTGGCGGTGGCGGCGCACTCCTTGGTGGGGGTGGTGTACCGCTGGTCAGCCTTGCGGGACAGAAATGGACGCAGTTCTTTGATATGGACAAGATGATCAAACAGCTGCGCGCAGCGGAGAAGATGTATCTGAGAGGAGGAGGGCCGAAGCCCACGAGCAGCGGCAGCGGCGGTAGCCAAGACCAGGCCAAGTTCCATGTCCAGCGCCTCAATTCGGCGGACATGGCCTACTACGACATCGTCCCAAAGCTGGCCAGCCGCGACCTGGTCGTCTGCAACACCTGCAACGGTAGCTATACAAAGGCAGGCTTCCAAAACCACATAGCATTGCAGCATCCGGCCATCTGGGAGGCCACATCGAACAAAGTGAACCCGCTCACTGCCACAGGAGACACCACGACAGGAACGCAAGAGACGGCAGCGGGGAGCGACAATCTGGCTGGGGGTTCGCCCACGGAAGCCCTGTCCGCCTCCACTTTGTCCAGCTGCTCGAATGGTTCAAGCAGCTCGACATCCTTGCACACAGCGGCCACCAATCCCACAAGCAGCTCGTCGTCCTCATCGTCGTCGCGTCACAAAAGCAGCAGCAAGAGTAGCAGTTCCTCTTCGAAGGGCAGCAGTGGGACCAGTCGCTCACGTTCAAAATCATCGAAAAATCGTCACCATTCGTCGCCAGCACCTGCTCCAGAGTTGAATCAGAATCACAAGGAAAAGACAGGCTCCGGCTCCTCCAAAAAGAGCAGCAGCAGCAGCAGTAGTACTAGTGCCATAGCCGCTCCTCCAGCAGCAGTCGGAGGAACAGCGGCCGCCAGCATTAAAGAAGATTTTGCACCGGCGCCCATAACGGTGTTCTCATCATCCTCGAATTCGTCCTGCTCCCTGCCAACCAGTGAGCTGGGCGGAGTGGGAGTGGGTCTAAGCGTGAATTACTCTCCTGCCAATCATCAGGGTGGTGTAATGGTGGACGATAAGCAGCCCGAAATCCAGCCAAAGAAGAAGGTAGTGTGCTCCGTCTGTGCGATTGGGCCAAGACAAACGTTTTCTAATCAAATTCGTGTGTTTTAGCTGAAGGTTTCCAGCGATCATCGAACAAAGGCGTCCAAGGATAAGCCATTGGTCAGCAGCAACACCAGCAGCAGCGGCCAGTATGAACAACAGCAGCAGCAGCAGCAGCCAGTATTGATGAGTGAACTCGATCAGGCTGTGTCCTCAATTACCGGGCAAGTGGAGTCTCAGGAGGTGCCACCCGAAGAAGAAGAACTGCCCCTGCCAAACACATCCGATGAGAATTCCATTTCCCTCACTCTGGATGAGATGCTCGACAGCAAGTTGATCAATGAGATTCTGAAAAACTTTGATGAAAGTGCACTGGACACCGCCCAGCAGCAACAGCAGCAGCTGCAGCTATCGCAGCAGCAACAACAGCCAAATGAGACACAGCATGCCCCGCAAGCCACAAAAAGACTGCGCTATGACGATGGCACAGTCGGTGCCGAAATGGGTGAGGAATACATCTACCAGCAGCACCAACACCAGCAGCAAAACCAGCAGCAGCAGCAGCAGGTGTACGGTGAGGATAACCAGAGTCAATTGACCACCATCGATGCCATGCAGCTGCAGCAGCTCATCTACCAGCAGCAGCAGATGCTCGAGCAGGTAGAACACCACCAGCAGCACAAGCAAGAGCTGCAAGATGAATTGCAACCGAATGCCAATGGACAACAGCAACAGTTCAGTGTGTACAATGTGCAATCGCTGACGGATGATGCGGAGGCGCAACAGCAACATCCACATCAGCATCAGCAACAGCAGCAGCAGCACGATGAGCATATGATACTGCCGAGTATTATATATGAGATTACAGACACCAATCCGGTGTCGGTGCTGGAGCAGCAAAAGGTCTTAGCAGAGTTCCTCACACAAGCTGGCTATGAGAATGTCGATGTGAATGTCCTGCAGGCGGCCACGGGGGCTACCACAGCAGCAGGGAACACGATGGGTGTAGGTGTGGGAGATGTCAGTCAATTCAACGATGACTTGAACGATTTTGATTTCACAAAACTGGAGACTGTTAGCGACACAACAACAACAACAACAACAAAGACTGTTAAGCTGGAACCAGCCACCAGCCAGCCACAATCCGCCATCAAACATCAATCTTTGGTCAATGCCAAATGCCACGAGGAGAGCTATTTCAATGTCATGCACTATTCGGGCCAACCCCGACCCCTGGCCATGAACACTTTCGGTTTGGTAAAGTTGCCCAATGGCCTGGGCGCCACCTTGCGCAAGAATCTGCTGACCACCCGCAAGGCCAACAACAGTCTTCTGTCGCTGAATGGCAGCACTTTGGGCGTTGTCGGTCAGCTAGCCCGCCCACCGCCGCCCTCGCCGGCGAATAATAATTACACGGCGCTCAGCAATGGCACGGGGATTTTGGTTAAGAACGCTGCCGCTGCCGCTGGCAAGACCATATATGCTCAGAAGTCGAGTGTTATAGCCCAGGATCGGCTGAGGTGTAACAAGCGGGCTCTGGTGCCGCCGAGACTGGAGGGGGGCAAGGGATTGATGACAGTCAAACGTTTGAACGAGCTGCTTTTGGGTAAGGCTGTGAAAAAGGAAAAGGTCCTGGACAACGAAGAGGCAGAGCAGCAGCAGAAGGACGAGGAGCAACAGCAGCAGCAGGACCATAAGCTTACACACAGTTTCTATGAGAAGCGACGAAAGCTTCTGGCCAAAAGTCATCAGCAACAGCAGTCTCCCAAACGTCAGCCACAGCAGCCACAGCAACAGCAGCAGCAGCCACAATACCTCCAACAGCATCAGCAACAGCAAGAGCAAGTGCTGCGGCAACGTTCCCCCAACTTTTCTCTTCCACTACAAAACAACTCAAATGTCGGACCTAATTCGCAGCCGCTGCTTAAGAAGCAATTGCTGCGTACGTTGTCCGACAGCAGCAGCAATATCCTGGCCATTGCTAACAACAGCGGCAGCAACACTCCTAACGCCAACAGTAATCCTTGGAAGAGCCAGAGCTCGACGCCCGTTGGCGCCGGGGGCACTACTCCAAGCAGCAGCGATCTGATGCGTGTCTTTGTCTGAGAAATATATATATATATATATACAGATATATATATGTACGTATCTATGTTTATACAATTTTGATTTATGATTATGTGAAGCCGGCCCGCTCTTCTAAAGCCCTAAATTATTTTTACACAATTTTTTTAAGTCAATTCTTTTTCATTTTTTAAAAGTGATAATTAGTTTACCAATTAGTTTATATGATATGATATGATTGTATGTAGTACTCTGTTTATAACTATTCTTTAAGATTTATTTAAATATTATCGTGGCTAAGCATTATGCTAAGTAAATTATGTATAACGCCTGTAACTTTTTAAAAATACAAGAGCATGCCCTATGTTTCAAATCAAGCGCGACATCTAGTGCTGAAAAGTGCTACATTTATATCTACCACCGATCACTAACCATATAATATATAGACACGACACTTCATACATTGAAAATGTCCGCACCAAAATCAGGCATCTCCGCCCGAGTCAGTCGACTATTATTGATCCGATCTGATCCAGATTCAACATCCTGATAGAAATAGTCATCTTCTATTATTCTGCGTTTTTAGTTTTCTCGTACTATCAAAATTGCGCAAGCCACAGATTTTCGTCCTTTGCGTGGGCGGAAAAGGGCGGAGCGAAATTTCGTACTTTACTTGTTAAAGTGTGATATAACAGGAGCTTGGATACAAAATTTGGTTCATCTAGCTTTGATAGTCTCTGAGATCTAGGCGCTCATAAAGACGATACTCTCGAGTAACGGGTATAGAAAGGAGCTACCACGCCCATTTTTTCAAAATATCTTCCTCTTACTATTATTAACTCATTTCAAAAAACCGAACTTAAAAATATTGCTTCGTTTGGAAGTTATTAATTAATGCCACAAAAAGTGGTCAAATTCCCCATAGTGCAGTCGGGAGTGTGAGTGAGTGAGTGTATGCGTGCTCATGCATTCTCACGCCATTTTTTTGCGTGTTTGCATGTGTGGATCCAAGGCATATTAAACAAGGTAGTCGCACTAAGTCTGCAGGAAAATTTGTGCTAGCTGTAAGATTTTTGTCGATTGCATAATACGAAAAGTCAAAGGGAACAAGAAAAAATCGTCCGCAGAGATGCGTCGCTCCCAACTGCTGCAGACTGCAAATTTTATAAATAATAAAGAGGGCGAGAGAGCGAGTGCGGCTACCTTGTTAAGTATGCCTTGGGTCTGCTTGTTCGCCTACTGCCTTGCCATTGGTCACAATAATGACACATTTTTCTAAAATGGCGAACCGGTATGCTTGCGCCAATGGGCTATGCAGCACGCCACAGTGGTAAGAATCGCATCGTTTTCGCTATTCTCCATTGTGACCTCCCTGACTTCTTCTACAAGCAGCTGATTGTGATTATAGTTTACTATATTATTTATTTATTGTTTCTGTTATTATTTATTAAATATATGTTATTTTTTAAGGATATTGAAACTCCGACAATTTAATTAATTGTTATATTCAACACGGTATATTTTAAATATGAGACCAAATATTTACGTATGTATGTGCATACATATGTACATATATTTCTAAGGGACAGAGAAAATGTTCTTTCCATAAGTCAACTGCCTTGCCATTGGTCACAATAATGACATGCTCTGCACAAGAACACACACATACTTGCATACACACACGTTCTTGCAGGTTCTGTCTTTGTATATATGTAGATAGATAGATATAGATATAGTATATAGATGGGACAGTTCATACATGTAGGTGTCCGCAGCGTTTGGACTGGTATCAGTCTATCTATATCTGTGTGTTCATCTTAATATATGTATGTACATAATATACATATACACGTTCCCGAGGGATCGCATAGTGGGACGTATAGTGGGACGATCGTATATAGGGACGCATAGTGCTGGAGGCTTTTGCGACGCTGGACCTCGTCCTACTGATGGAAGGATCCCAGGAGACCTTCAACAGGGCAGGAGCAGGGTCGGTAATTGACCTAACATACGCTGGCAGTGCGCTGGCTCGCCACGCCCGATGGAGGATCTGCGAGATATTCACCGCCAGCCATTGCAATGGCAAGGCAGTTGACTTATGGAAAGAACATTTTCTCTGTCCCTTAGAAATATACATATGTATGTACATACATACGTAAATATTTGGTCTCATATTTAAAATATACCGTGTTGAATATAACAATTAATTAAATTGGCGGAGTTTCAATATCCTTATAAATAGAAAATGAATAAAATAGAAACAATAAATAAATAATATAATAAACTTTAATCACAATCAGCTGCTTTTACAAGAAGACAGCGAGGGCACAATGGAGAATAGCGAAAACGATGCGATTCTTACGCCTGTGGCCTGCTGCATAGCCCATTGGCTCAAGCATACCGGTTCGCCATTTTATAATAAAAATGTGTGTCATTATTGTGACCAATGGCAAGGCAGTAGGCGAACAAGCAGACCTACAATATGAGCATAAATACCGTTAAAGCTCAGTCTCACATACAGAGCGTTTGCCTCTAGACTCTAGAGCGCTCTCTGTCTCTTTTTGGCGCTGTTTCGCAGTGAGTGAGGAACTCTGAGTGAGGAACTCACACTCACAAATTTATTAGCTGAGTGTTGCTTTTTGTTGCTCAGCAACAAGACATACTTAACAAGGTAGCCGCAGTCGCTCTCTCGCCCTCTTTTTCACTTCTTAAATTTTCAGTCTGCCTGCAACAGTTGGGAGCGACACATCTCTGCCGACGATTTTTTCTTGTTCCCTTTGACTTTTCGTATTTTGCAATCGACAAAAATCTTACAACTAGCACAAATTTTCCTGCAGACTAATTATGACAACAAAATATCTTATAATATATAAAATAACATATGCATGCACACTCACGACTGGCTCGGGCGCTGAGGCCTGATTTTGGTGCGGACATTTTAAATGTATGAAGAGTCGTGTCTATATATTGTATGGTTAGTCCACCGATAGACTCTAAATTGGAGTGTTATCGGTACCGATGAAACTCCCGGCGTTCTGGTTGTACTCCTATGCCATTTGTTTTTGCGTAATTTATGCCGTTGTGCTCCTTTTTTTGCTCACAAAATGCGTCCGTCTGATGCGTTCGTGCTCCTCCTCCCTCTCCTGCTGAGCGGCCCATTGTCCAGCGTCCATGGCACCCTGTCGCCGAATGACAAGCCGAAAAGCAAACAGAAAGAAGTGCTGCGTGGCCCCCAAGACGATGATGTCTTCAGCCTAGGCTTGGTGTCGCCAGAGCCCCTTGCCAAGGATATTCTAGCCCATCATAGAGCCTACCACAAGGACACGGCCGCCAGACGGTTTAATGGCACCACCCTCGGCTACGTGACGCCCGTAAGTGGAGAAAGGAAAAGTGTGTCGTGTCTGCCCTGATGCAATATGCATTCTCTCGTTTCGTTTTAGTGGAACTCTCACGGCTATGATGTGGCAAAGATATTTGCCAAGAAGTTCGACATCATCTCTCCCGTTTGGCTGCAAATTGTTAAACAAGGAGATGCCTATGCGGTGGCTGGAATGCACGACATCGATGCTGGATGGGTGAGCGATGTCCGTCGCAAGGGGAAGGTGCAACAGCAGCAGCTTCAAAGAACAGTCAAAGGTAGCTAGTCCTAAAAACGGTATTTCCACCCACTGCCTTTTCTAATGGTTTTTCAGTCTTCCCTCGATTTATATTCGATCATTTTACCGACCGCGACATCAAATTATTGCTCAGCGACGCCAAGGAACGCACAAAAGTCAATGACGTATTGATTAAGTGCTGTAAGGACAATCATTTCGATGGTCTGGTGCTGGAGGTGTGGTCTCAGCTGGCAGGACGCATTGATGATAAGATTCTCTTCAGCTTGGTGCTCCAAATGGGTTGGTTTTTTCCATTTCCGCTGTGGACTTCAACTAAATTCTAGTGTGTTTTTTACAGCCAAAGAACTCCAAAAGCAGCAACTACGTCTTATCCTGGTCATTCCACCCTTCCGCAAGGACACGGGCATTCTGTTTGGCGAGAAGCACATGGATACGCTGTACAAGCACATATGCGCCTTCTCTCTCATGACATATGACTTTTCCAGTGTGCAGCGGCCTGGCGCCAATGCTCCGCTGTATTTTGTTCGCCAGGCAGTGGAGACGATTGCCCCCAAGGGTTGTCATGATATGGAGGCCAAGCGTTCCAAGATTCTCCTTGGTCTGAATATGTACGGCAATGACTATACACCCGATGGCGGTGGGCCCATCACCTTTTCACAGTATTTGGACTTGGTAAAAAATGTGAAGAAGCATTTAACCTACGATGAGCGAGATGTGGAGAACTTTTTTGAAATCAAGTGAGTTATTCGTTGGGGAAGGATATACATTTTAAGAACAGCTTGTAATACGATCTTTTCAGAAACGAAAATGGTCGTCACATTGTGTTTTATCCTACTCTGTACTCCATCAATGAGCGGGTGAAGCTGGCACAGGAATTGGGTGTCGGGATTTCCATTTGGGAGCTGGGACAGGGCCTTAATTACTTTTACGATCTCTTTTAGATAGCATATGCAAGCATTTTCAAAATGCAATGCACTGCCTTTTAAAACAAGTTTCCAAATAAAATGTTTGCTATATTAGCTTAAAATTCGAGTTTGTCTGTTTTTCAAATTTCGCGCCTCTTAAGAGTACCATTTCTGCGTTCCGCGTTTTACAATACTCACGTATGTGTGTTATCGCTCTTGGAAGTGGAGGACAACAAAACACTATCGAAATTAGTTATTATATTTATATTTATTTTAGTTAAATTCGCCGGTAGTCATACTAAATTTAGTGTTATAACATTAAAATGCGCTGGCTTTATGCCTGCTTTGTAATTATACTGTGCGCGCTCATATTCTGCGAATATGTGGCCGATTTCGTGGTTCTGCAAAAGTGCAAATGGCCAGAGATAAAGCGTAAGAAGTATGTGGATGATCCCTTGCGTGCCATGATCATAGCCGATCCCCATTTGCTGGGCCCCCACCGTGGCCACTGGCTGGACCAGTTCTATAGAGAATGGCACATGACCAGGGCCTTCCAGGCGGCCTCGCGTCTCTTTCAGCCCGACGTTGTCTTTGTATTGGGCGACCTATTCGATGAGGGCGATATGGTCAGCGATAAGCAATTCAAGGAATATGTCTGGAGGTATTTGCAAATGTTTCGATTACCGCCCGGCGTACCACTAATTAGTATTGTGGGCAATCATGACGTTGGCTTCCATTACAAGTGGGTTGCAAATCAATTATGTATCCATATTATGCACTAAATTCCCTAATAACTGTCTTGTAGAATGCATCCCTTCTTCATGTCGCGCTTTCAGAATGATCTGAACTACTCCCTGGTGCATTTGTACACCATAAAACAGATTCACTTTGTGATTATCAACTCCATGGCCTTGGAGGCCGACGGCTGTATGTTCTGCAATGAGGCTGAATCTGCTCTCAAGAACATTTCGCGCACCCTGCACTGCATGAAGTATCCCGAGGAGGCCGAGTGCGCCCGCACACGTCGCCACCCCTATAGTCAACCCATACTGCTTCAGCATTTTCCTACATACCGTATCTCGGATACGATGTGCCAGGAACACGATGCCCCTTTCATTGAGGCCTATCGCGAGCGTTTCCATGTGATTTCCAAGGAATCCACAGATATGCTGGGCGAGTTGCTGAATCCCCGTTTGGCCTTTGCCGGGCACTCGCATCACTTTTGTCATAGCGTCAACCGACTGGGGATCGATGAGTATACGGTGGCCTCCTTTAGCTGGCGGAATAAGATCAATCCTAGTTTTATGCTGGTAAATATATTCGCATACCGATCTTAAAGGTGTTATCTTCTAATGGTTTTACAATTTCAGGCCACTTTAACACCCGATGACTATGTGGTTTCCAAATGTAAAATGCTGCCACAGCAATTTGTTTACAATAGTTATTTCTGTGCCGGTGTCATCTGCCTCATGGTCATTGCCTTGCAGCTTATGAAGTCCTTACGCAGGAGCCGCGATCTGGACTCAGATCAGCATCATCCAAAGCATAACTAGTTGTATAATTAATTAGAAATTTTGGTCTTTCGGAGCAAAGTACAAGAGTCAATCGTCTCTTTTGTGATTTAGTGCCTAATTGGGGCTTAGTTTTTAGAATTAGAAATTTGTTTTTCTCGGAAATTAACAGACGACGATTTTCATATCATTCCCAACTGCTTTTTCACTTATTCCAGAGATACTATATCTAATAAAATCGAGTGTATGGATCCATATTTATTGAATTTTATCACATACGTTATATGCTTGTAAAGTCACACGGAATACATATAAGGACAAAGGCCTGCTTCTCGATCAAATAGAATATGACAAAAAAAAAATTTGAGAATAATGCTTACGAAACTGGAAAATGGAATCAAAACAGGAAAAAACCATTAAATAAAACTAATTCATAATTCAGATAATATGTACTATAAAGTGTAATATGATTATGCATGTAGGAATTGTGTCAGGGGGATACGATACCTGGCCACCTGCGCAGCATCAGGCAGCGGTAGCAGCACGCCCTTGCTGCTCCTAATTTTTCGTCCATCTGGAACTGGCTCGCTGTAGCGGCGCAAATCTCCCGCTCCGTCGCAATGGAGTCGAGGTCTCTTGATCAGTCTCAGTGTAATTATACAACTTATAGTGTCATGTCTATCAGGAGGGATGCGCCCTGACCGTCTCAGGCGAATTATGAGCGTGCTCGCTGTATTTTTATGCAGGCTCAGAGCAAACAACACGAGAACAAGTAGATCAGTGATAATATTACTGACCTGGATCAGAAGAAGATTAATATAAATGGATGAAACAAAATTATAAAACTCCAAGTTGGACCGTGTTTGGACAAATTTTTAACCGAGAGTGTTTGGTGTTAGCACGTGACGGAAATTTTCATTTTCGTGTCCAACAATTTTAGTGCATGCCCATCTCTAGTTGAAACAAACGGTGGCAGCGCCATACACATACCAGCCGCCATCTTTACGCCGCCATCTTTTCGCCGCTCACAGCATAGACTGTGAAGCTTCGGAAAAGCAAAATTTGTTTAACCTCCTTTTCATTTTTATGCATTATTTGCAGATTTCTTTCAAATTTTGTTTGAAGCTTTTTACAAAAAAAAAAAGAGATGTTGCTTGCTTTTTCTTTGTTGAGAAACAGTAATTGATAATGTAGATAACGATATTGACTGACCCATTGGTTTCTAATCAGTCATTTGACCGCACCATCTATATATAATACAAGTTATAAAACTGTTAATTCTGAAAAAATAAAAAATCAAACATTTTTTCAATATCATAATTATAACAAAAATTCAAGTGTATTCAACAAATACTTGATAGGTACATAGTAATTGCGAAATAAATTACTTACTTTGAACACCGATATTGCCTTTAAAATATGATGTGCTGTCATTGCTCCTTCTGGCTATATTAATAATCCGATCTGATCCAGATTCAACACTCTGATAGATATGGTCATCCATTCTGCGTTTTCTCGTATCTTGAAAATTGAGTATTCAAGAATATATATACTTTATAGGGTCGGAAACGCTTCCTTCTGGGCGTTATCACCACAAATCTAATATACCCCTATACTCTTCGAGTACCGGGTATTATAAGAACATTCACAGCTCACAAACATATAGAACGCATACGAAAACAGAAAACAGCACAGCTTTAATAACTGCTTGTGTAAATACACTTGTTCTTCAAAAATTCTAGTTTTTTCACTAATTTTAATAGGCTTTAGAGATAAGATAGATAGATATAGATATAGATATTATAGAAATAGATATTGATAGATAGATATTGGGCGCGCAAAACCATTTTAAGATTTGATGCACCGAAATCAAAGTTCAATTTTGGCAATGTATTTTAATGTAGACTAAATTGTGCAAGATTTCCCATTCGAATTCAGAGCTTTCACAGAGCTTCGGCCTCTGATTAAACACTGACTCACTCATAGCACTAATGTCGCGGTGTTATCGGAAGTCAAAGATAGTACAGCTAGATCTAATAAGGGGAAAGTACACTTTTAAACATTTCTTTTTGGTAGTAGTAGTAGGTGGTAGTAGGTGCGAGTTAATAAATAGGAATTAAGTCGGTGCGTTCATTTCAGTAGAATTTGGCGGCATCTTCTCATCGGTCGACTGCAATACACAAAGGGGTACAAATGTCAAAATGTCCAGTTGTGAACCGAGTTCTAGTCATCTACACTGGTGGCACCATTGGGATGATGCCCAACGACGATGGTGGTAAGTGCGTCCATCAAGTGGCCTCCAAGTGCGTCCGAATGGCTCCAGTTCAGTGAAATCTTTGGAAATCGTTTAGCATTGGTGCCAGAGTCGAATGCTCTAGAAAACTTCCTGCGGCAGGATGCCAGCCTGCATGACCCCAGCATCCAGATCCCGGAGGGACAGAGTCTCCTGGCGCTGCCCATGGTAAAGGGTCAGTCAGTCCAGGTTCTCTACCAAATCAAGGAGTACGATGAATTGCTGGACTCCAGTAACATAGCCGGGGAAGACTGGAAGCGCATAGTTCAAGACATTGGTGTATGTACTACAAATAATTCGAAAATACCTATGGCTCACAGAAATCGTCACCACACAGAGAGAGTACGAATCGTTCGATGGCTTTGTTGTACTCCACGGCACCGATACGCTGGCGTACACCGCCTCTGCCCTCTCATTTATGCTGGAAAATTTGGCTAAGCCAGTGGTCGTTACCGGGTCGCAGATTCCCATCTACGAGACACGCACCGACGGCAAGAACAACTTCGTCTCGTCCCTGATCGTTGCCGGCTGCTATAAAATACCGGAAGTGTGCGTGGTCTTTGCCAACAAGCTGCTCCGTGGCAATCGAACGGTCAAGGTGAACTGCAACTCTCTGGAAGCCTTCGCCTCGCCCAACGCTCCACTGCTGGGCACATTTGATGCCGACATAAATATAGATAATTCCCTGATACGCAAAATACCCAGAGGTAAATTCCTTCCTCTAGCCGACCTGCAGATGAATGTGGCAATCTTGAAAATAACTCCGGATATGTCACTGAACTTGATACGATCGACTCTGGCGGAGCCTATCATGGGCGTTGTTCTAGAGTCCTATGGCACTGGTAATGTACCCTCAAACAGGACCGAACTAATTGATCTTCTACGGAGAGCTGTTGATCGCGGAGCTATCATCGTCAACTGCACTCAATGCCTGTCCGGCTCCGTAGCCGCAATCTACGATGCTGGAGCAGTGCTTGACGACGTGGGCGTCTTGTCCGGATCGGATATGACCACTGAGGCAGCGTATACCAAGCTAGCCTATGTTCTGGGCACTGATTTACCGTACGATCGTAAAATACAGGTGAGCTACAATCGAAGGCAATTCACGTAATGAAACGAAAAACGTTTTTTTTAGCTTATGAAGGCGAATCTACGCGGTGAGATAACGGCATAGAGGTAAGTAGTGTATTGATATTCCTGATTCAGGGGCTTCCCCCTATTCTTTAACCTTATCTACAATACATTTCTTTCCATTTAAAAACAATTAATATGATCGTTGGCTGGGCGCCAAAGGAGTTTCAGTCCAGGCTCTAACAAAAAGGATTGTGTTGCGAAACCACTGTACTACTATATTTTGTACACATTTAACCACTTATTAAAACTTTACTCGCATTATTTATCTATTTACAAAAATGCCACATTAATATTACTCAATCGGGCATACGTATCAAGTACATATGTACATACTATGTATAATAAATGTCTATCAATTCAAAAATGAATTCAACCCTTGAAAATCGTGTTTATTTGTTTTCCCTATCAAATCAAAGAATACTCGTAGAATTGCTCTAAGTAACTTTTTTCTTTTTGCCCTGTGTGCCCCAACATTTAAACTACATCTCCGTTGGAGAAATTCAAACCTCAGGGAGTAACACTAGTCAACACGACATTTCTGCTGCGGCCCAAAATGACTATTTATGATAGATTTGCAGATTTAAATTTTTTTAAAAATTTATGGTTTTTTTAATGAATTTCTTAAAATTTGTTGGCCGGTTCGGCCCGTTGTGGTACCGCAGGAGGTGTTCCCCTTTTCCATCCCATGAGACCTGAAAATATCAGCAGTTATCCCATCCTGATGCTCTTATGAAATTTGCAATCTTTCTAGGACAAATTTTGGACATTTCTGAAATGTCTGAGACATAGGGCATGCCCAGGTATTGTAGCCTTCTTCTGCTGAGAGCTGGACAGGAGCAGAAC
>JAWNKY010002276.1:0-51171 GCA_035041765.1 Drosophila algonquin | reverse complement strand
AAGTGCGTTTTCTATCGCTCACTGCTCGCAAACCAATGATGCTAAAGACTACATTTTTTTAAAAATTAAATATCATTTAATACAGTTGTCTTAACTAAATGGAATTCTTCGTCAATTATCTTTAGTTATTAACAAAAAATTCTGAAGCGAAATCCTTCAAATTACGGGACTAATATATTGCGTCACTTGAATAGGACAGTTAAACAAAAATAACATTTTAGAGATCTCAGATTCATTTTAACATAAATGTAACTTAAATATAGGGTTGATTTAATTTTGATATAGTTGATATAATTTAGAAAGAAAAAAAAAATTTTTAATACTTCGTCGAGCCACCTTGCTGTTCCAAAACTTCAGTCATCCGCTTAGGAAGGGATTGATACAAACTGGCCAAGTAATTTAATGAAATCGAGTCCCAAGCCAATTCGATCGCTTTGATGAGTTCGGGTACACTAGAATATTGCTTTCCGGAGCCATATATCTCACGTGTCAGCCATCCCCAAACATTTTCGATTATATTTAAATCGGGTGAGTAGGGCGGCCAGCTTAAAAGGTCCACATTTTGGCTCTCTATATAAGATTTTACAGCCCGTGCTGTATGTATCGGCGCATTATCATGTTGATATATCCATGGTAAAGGTCCAAAAAGGTTGTGAAAATATGGAAAAGCCTCTTTTACTATTTCCTTGTAACACAACGCATTCATCGTTGAGGACATGAATTTTAGTTTGCAGGGGCCATAGTAAGAAATGGCCCCCCACACCATAACACCTACAGCTCTGCTATGCAAACGGTCCAAATGATGGGGTTCCTTACGTAGATCATGGAAATAGTAACTGTAACCATCGGGACCCTCTAAATTAAACTTTTTTTCGTCTGAGAACACCACGCTATGCCACTTCGAGGTCCAGGTCACATGCTCGCGACAAAAATTGAGGCGCTGTTCCTTTCTTGCCGGGTTAAGGGGAGGCTTCTTCTTTATTTTTAACCTCTTTAGGTGTTGGGCCTTCAAAATAACGCGATGGACAGTGAATAGACTAGCCTTAACATCACATTTTTCACGAATCTTTGCCACAGAGTCGATGTGAATTTGATGCTTTTCTTAATATGAGGCGTCTTTCCGAATCGGTGAGCACACTTTGCGTGCGGCCTTTCATATTTTTTCCATATTCAGACTCATTATTTAAAAATTCCGATATGACATGCCGGCTCCTGTTGATTTTTTTTGATATTTGTGCAATTGATAGGCCAGAGTCCTTGTATGCCTTTATTTTTCCTTTTTCTTCCTCGTTTAAAACTTTTCCTCGACCCATTTTAATTTTATCTGAAAGGTAATCGTCGAAAATCTCAAAAAAGTTCGATCAGCGAAAACTGCGTGAGCACTTGCCGAAGTAGACGATCAAACAAAACGCATGTTCTATTCAAGTGGCACAAAAATATTCACTCAATTTCAGACGAATTTCAACATAAAGCAAGAAAAAAATATAACGGATCTATCCCAGAGCTTGCAGTTTGCTGCTGAGAGAGGCTAAATGTTGCACAAAAGAACGTGCAAAAATACCGTTATTTTATCATTTCGCTTTTGAGCTATAGGCAATTGAAAACCGAGTGTACAGGGTGTCCTATTCAAGTGATGAGGAGTGAGCTTGCGATTTATGCACTTTATTATATAATATGTTCGCAAAAGGGACAAATTAAATTTTGGGCAAAAAATAATATTTCAAAAAATGAAGTCAAATCATTTTTGGAATATTATACATGTTTCTAATTTTGTTTGCATATGCTTTTACATCTGCTTCTACATTTCCACATGTATAACTACATATTTGAGACGTACAAGTGTTTGCGACAGAGAGAGAGGAATGAGTCAGCGCTTGGCAGGCGTCTGCGTAGCCACTGAAATTTAATTTGTTTCTTCTGTCCATAATATTGATCCGACTATGGATCTTCGGCAATCTGGTAGATATGGTAATTTTTCATGATTCTGCGTTTTTGGTTTTCATTTATCTTAAAAATTGTGGATTCCACAGATTTTCGTCCTTTGTGGGGGCGGAAAGGGGCGTGGCAAAATTTTGAAACAAACTCGTGCTGGTTTGATATCACAGGAGTTTAAATAGAAAGTTTGGTTGCTCTAGCTCTTATAGTCTCTGAGAACTAGGCGTCAAAAAATACGAATGGGCAAAGCAGATGGGGTCGCTCGTGAGAGAGAGCGAGAGGGAGTGATGACTTTCGAAATGGTTTTCATTGTAGTTATTGTCATTGTAGCTATAATAATGATCTGATCTGATCCAGATTCAACACTCTAATAGAAATGGTCACGTCTCTATGATTCTGCGTATTTAGTTTTCTTGTATCTTCAAAATTGTGTATGTCACAGACTTTCGTCTTTTGTGGGGGTGAAAGGGGGCGGTGCGAAATTTTGAAATACACTTTGATTATTTTGATAACACAGGAGACTCAATACAAAATTTGGTTGCTCTAGCTTTAACAGTCTCTGAGATATAGGCGCTAATGAAGACGGACGGACAGACAGACATGGCTATATCGACTCGGCTATTGATGCTGATCAAGAATATATATACTTTATGGGGTCGGAAACGCTTCCTCTGGGCGTTACACACAACCGTTATCCCCACAAATCTAATATACCCCTATACTCTTCGAGTACCGGGTATAAAAATTCATAAAAGACGATAATTCAGTAAAAATGTTTAAGCCGCAAATCTATCATCAAAAGTCGGCTTGGCTTTCTGACTAGTGACCACTTAGAATCACTCCAATTTGATTTTTCCTAGATCAATTTAAGCGATTTTTTCATTACAACATTTTGAAGGGGATATTTGGCAGGTGCTCTTACCATTAAGGCCACTTCTTTTGGTAGGCGTGGATTAGTTTGAGCGGAAATATAATTTGCAAAACGTTGCTGCACCTCTGATGCGATCACAACATAATTTTAATGGATCCTAAGGATCCTAAAAACACGATGTTTTGGCCTGTCAAGATTGGTACCACAAAATATTGATAGATATTAACTAAATATAATCGCTAGGAAACAAAATAAACTATTTTAAAAATATAGTTCTTTTAAAAAAAAACGTTTTATAATTTTACTGAATTTTTTTCCTTCGTTAGGCGTTAAAAAAGTGTGACTTGGGAAAATATTTGTTTTGAATTTTATAAATGACATAAAAAAATGTAGTGTGTACTTTTGTTAGGAATTAATTTGTTGACTCAGAACAAAATAAATAGACAAATCGAATAACATTTGGGGAAACCCCAAGCCACAGAAGTCAAAATGCATGAAATTTTAGAGTGCGGCTTTTATCTGACGCTGTGTGTACGTACTTATGTAATAATACTTACGTATCTCCCTAGTACTCCCTAGTTGGTACCTGAGCCGAACACTACCACATGCTCTTGAAAAAAATGTTGAATTATTGGTGAATGCGGCAAAAGAGGCTGTTTACGGTTACATGGACAAACTAGACCGATCATCTCTGTAAACTGATCTTGCACTTGACTGGAGGAAAAGCACAACGCTGACGCTTTCTCTACGAAACAGAGATCTAATGTTTATTCTGACACTCCGTCTATCCCCATTCCACCTAATGAACAATATTCTACATGTTACTTTCCCGAACTTAAATATAACTCTTTCTCTCCCCCTTTAAGACACACTTAATTCTTTCTCTCGCTCACTCCGCCAAGTGGCGAAAAGAGTGTGTGAGAGAAAGAAAGAGAGAGGGAGAAATGGGAAATGGCTTCCTTTATTTTGGCTATATTAATGATATGTACTATGTGATCCAGACCATGGTGAAATTAGTAATAAGGTGATGTACTCCCCACACGTCCTCTCTTCGGGGACGCTATTTTTGACAGTCGAACGTAAAACGCTTGCTTTATCTTTCTAACGATTTTCTCTCTGAGAGCCGAGAGAGTGAGGTGAAAATTTAACGTCCTCACCACAGCTGAGTACATCACCTTATTACTAATTTCACCATGATCCAGACTAAGGAAAATATTTTAGATACGATTATTCTTTATGATTCTGCATTTTTTTTTCCAGTATTTCGTTGATTCCAAAGATTTTTGACCTTTCAAAATAAACTTTTTTTAAGGTGTTATCACAAGAGTCATCATAAGCTAATTTTTTATTACGGTTTATCTGGTCGTACATAAAGTATATATATTCGTGATCAGCATCAATAGCCGGAGTCGATATAGCCATGTCTGTCTGTCTGTCTTTCTGTCTGTCTGTCTGTCTGTCCGTCCGTCCGTCTTCATTAGGGCCTATATCTCAGAGACTGTTAAAGCTAGAGCAACCAAATTTTCTATCAAAGCTCCTGTGATATCACTTCAATACAAGTGTATTTCAAAATTTCGCCCCACCCCTTCCGCCCCCACAAAGGACGAAAGTCTGTGGCATACACAATTTTGAAGATACAATAAAACTAAAAACGCAGAATCATAGATGATGACCATTTCTAACAGAGTGTTGAATCTGAAAGTCATCGTTCCCTCTCGCTCTCTCTCACACACGACCTTGTTTGTTTTGCCTATTCGTCCAAATGAGCGCCTAGATCTCAGAGACTATAAGAGCTAGAGCAACCAAACTTGCTATCAAAGCTCCTGTGATATCAGTTCAGCACAAGTTTATTTTGCCACGCCCCCTTCGCCACCACAAAAGACGAAAATCTGTGGAATCCACAATTTTTGAAGTACGAGAAAATCAAAAACGCAGAATTATGGAAAATGACCGTATTTACCATACTGCCAAATCTGGATCAGGTCGGATCATTATTTTGGCCAGAAGGAACAAATTAAATTTCAGTGGCTACGCAACGCCTTTCAAGCGCCTTTCATTCCCTCTCTCTCTCTCTCGTAAACACTTGTACGTCTCCAATATGTATTTATACATGTCATGTAGAAATTTAGAAGCAGATGTAAAAATCATATCTTTACCAAAATGGAAACATGTACAAAAATTCAAAAAATGGTTTGACTTCGTTTTTTTAAATATTATTTTTTGCCCAAAATTTAATTCGTCCCTTTTGCGAACATTTAATAAATTGCATAAATCTTAAGCTCATATATGTATGTGCATATTTACTGACTGAGTACCGGCTATAAAGTAGAGCCGAAGCCTTTGCCGCACAACGTTCACAACGTTCCCCTTCGTTTTTTCTTAAAAATGGAAATTTTGAGCAACAATTCTTTTTATTTCCGGCGCAGAAAAGCTTTCAATATCTATTGATCAAAATTACATGTGAATTAATTTTACCGTAAGGAGAAGAATTTATAACGCATAATGCAGTTACGTTGAGAATTTGGGATGTTGTACCGGATTGCTTTAAAAAGTGCAAAAGTCATTTCTGGCCACACTCTAGTACTTTATGGGGCTTGGAAATATTTCCTTCTGACTGTTACATACATATATATCTACAAACATCTAAACGAATCGAAAATATCTCTATACTTTTTGAGTACCTTGTATAAAAACTGTAACAAATTAGGCCTTACCGTGAAACTACATAATTCTAGTCAAAAAACTCACCTTATTCTCTCCGCAATCATTATCACACTAGAAAGAGGGAAGAAAATGATGAATATTTACGTATGTAAAAATAAAAGTATGTCTTTTACTTTAAAGGTACATACGTTATTATCTCCCTTGCTACTGCATCTTGGAGCCTGGCGGTACATAATTGAATATTCATGTTATATTTGCAGATTTGTATATCTTGAAACTTACTTCAATAAAAATATCATTTTGTTCGTTGTCCTTTTTATTATTATTAGTGGGAACAACGTCCTGCGCTGCACCGTTTGTTAAATCTTGAATATTCAGCGTGTGACACGCTGCCGATGTGGGCCCTTCTAAATCCTTAGAGTGGTTTGATTTCTATAAGTGTATTAAAGTTGTATGTATTTAGTTTATCTAAAAATATAGTAGAGACGAAACATACTTCAATAGCTTCCGTCGGCTGCGATGATATTTTACACACACTCTTGTGTTTACTGGTGGCTGTTAGTGCAGTAGCATCATTTGATTTTATGCCTTTTTTTCCAATATATTCCATGCTGTTGTCAAGGACATCGACAGATGTTACAACATTACTAGGTAACTCAACAGTACTATTAATGCTGACAGGAGGATTGTGAGATTTATTGGCGTCGATCTTACAGTTTTCGCTAATAATGCCCATCTTCCTGCAATCTTTTGTATTTTCATTAACTCCAACAGCTACCGTTGAGCGGCTGATATCCAACATCAGAGCATCGTTACCGTTTTCTAGAAAATTAGTTGTACTGTTCATAAGGCTAGCTACTGTACCAGCGTCATCCGATTGTTTGCCTGATTGCTTGGCGTGATTCACTTGCTGACTACAACTATTACTAATTTGATTCTCATTGCTGATGTTACTTTTAATATTGACACTATTGCCGCATTGCATTTGGTCTTGCTGTTGTCGGTATTCAGATCGCCAATGTGCTACACATTCCGCTTGCGTATCGGAAACTGTGCTTGCTGAAGGCAACATGTATATCGCACTACAACTGCTGTTGTTATGGCTGTTAGATGTGGTACAATTGTTGTTAATAACACCTGCACTGCGATGATGAAGCTGAGTGTTTTCCTTTTGATTGCTGTTACTAACAACAGAAAGCGTGGATAAGCTAGTAGCACGCAACGGATGTGGTTGACCAGTATCGATGATCTTTGGAATTTTCATTTCCTCAATGCAATAGGCTGACGTTAGCTCTTCAAGTGCGGATAGACGCTTCTCCTTGCGTTTTTGACCCAATTTAATGGCGAACTGTGTTTTTTGTATAAGATAAGTGATATATATTTATATTGGAATGGTGTAAAAATTTGCAATCAACTTACCTCGAGATCTTCATATGTTTTAAACTCCAATATGGCAAAACCATCGATGATTTCCTCTTCGAGTACTGGAGACCGAGGTAATTTTCTGCGAACAGGAGGTGGAGGACGAGGTGGTGGTTTGTCACGTGGAAGCAACAGCGTTGATGATGATGACGTTGAAAGAAGATCTTCATCAAGGGATTCGCCTTCGCTGTCACTAGGCGTGGCCATTAATCCGGAATTACACTCGGGGGAATGTGGCGGATTTAACAATAATGATGCAATACTATCTGTAGGGGGCAGAAGGTTGTTGCTTCCATTACTACTGCTGGTAAAATTTCCGTTGGAATTATTGCTGTCCTCGCCCATGCTGCCCGCGCTATTTATGTGGTATATCATGCCATTTCCTGGTCCTGCCCCCGGTCCACTACCCATCAGAACAGTTGATGAGGATCCAGTAGCTATGGCTCCGATTCCTTGACCTGCAGCTCCTGCAACAGCTACATTGACACTAGCACTACATCCACTGATTCCCATAGAGCCAGCAATATATGTGCCATTTAAGGTACTTGAGCTACACCGACTATCGCGTTCCGCTTGCAGACGCTGGGCACGCTCACGTCGTCGCTTTTGCTGACGCTGTTGTTTTGCGTTAAGACTTAGGTGAGCACTGCTGGATGTGTTGTTATTGGCATTGTATCCATTTGTGCTGACAGCACCCGCTCCTAATCCTGATCCGATTTGAGTACTTGCTAAAGATACTGCACCACCAGAACCCAGTGTAGATACTGTTGTTGATGAGGACGGTGACCTTAAATCTATATCCGTTGAAGCTGCAGCTGCCGCAGCAGCAGCAGCTACTATCGAGAGTTCCGTATCCGAGTCGAAATCACTTGCACTTGGCCCAATTGAAACAGATACTGGACAGGCTGAAACTGACAAGGAGGCGCATCCTGACGTGTATGCTTCTGTTTCAATCGACGCAGTCGACTCTTGCGTTGAAGGTATAACCGTAGCTTCAGCTTCTGGGGAAAGCTTTACTGCTTCAGAGATAACCACGTTTCCTTGTTCTGAGAGAGTAGCAGTTGGTGGAGGAAGGTCTAAGACTGCTGTCGCAAGTCCCGTCGCAAGTGTTGGTATAACTGTCGCCAAACCAAGTGCCGTAATATTTGTATCATCTTGGTATTGGGACGCTGTTGCTCTAGCCCCAACTACTGATGTAGCGGTTGCACCGTCATGTAATGACAGCTGCTGATTCTGTGATCCAGATCCATTATTGCCGCTTCCAGTCGCTGACGCCTTTAATGTAGCGCTGGTATTGGTATTTTCCAGATCCATGACGATGTGGCTTAGGGATCGGGTTCAGAGTCCTACAATTTAAATTGTTCTTATTTTTCTGTTCCGTTTTAGGGAGAACTATCTATATCCATTAGATGTATTCTGATAAAAGGAAAACAAAAACCAACACCGCTGAAAACAACAGTTTCCTAGTCGTCCGGTTCCCATGTCTCTAAGCCGGTAGCGACAATTCTCAATTAAACCGCGTTTAATTTGCAAAAATCGATTAGTCGTGTATATTTTTATGTTTTCCTTTGCATTAGACAATTGGTATATGCAGTAACAACCAAAAAACGTTCAACATGCACGATGAATTGTTCGATATTGACTCTGACTTTTTGAATTTATAGGGGACACAAGTAAATTTAGTATCTTTATATTATTATCATTTATTGGAATACTTTTGCTTCATAAAAATTAATTTATATGTAGCATTTGAATTCCCCAGTCACAATCATGTTAGACGTATTATATACATATGAATGTAAAATATAAATGACTTGTAAATACTTTGCTCTATCTCAAATTTATTACACAAAACAAAGAATCTAATAAACTGTAGTCAATTAGAAGTCACAACTACAGCGTATGCACTATTTCAAAAATGTTCTTCAAAAGTTCTCATTTATTTATTTTTGTGGTTCATATACATATGTATTTATAAATGGAATATTTTGCACTACTTCTTTATCATATACTCATTCTACATATGTATGGCCACTCTTTTTTATCTATGCGTGTGTCGTCTATGGTCATATTCGGCTGCTAGAGCGCTCGCGCGCTAGTCACATTGTATTTGTGAGACTGTATAAAACGTCTCTAGTAACAATAGTCATCTCGCTTACACTTGAGATTGCAGTCAACATACATAGTTGTCGTCCCGACGTGTTGTGTACGCAGCGCCGCCAACAGCAATACACAACACGTACATACATACATACAAGAGACTTTTTGTAATACGAACACAATTGCATATGTATATTTTGAACTTAAAACACATATCATTGCAGACAGCACATAGCTTAGCTTTAACGTATATGACGTACAGCTAATATGCCTATACTATATTAAATGTTGCATTAAAACCAATTATTTATATCCCGAAACGTTTTTAACCACGAAGAACCAACACCAAGAGTCAGAGAAGGGCGGCTTGTCCGATAAAAGTAGCAAGTATTTTTACGTTAGAAAAAATATCGAACTGTTTCACTCGTGTCCACTTGATAATTCTGTATTTCGTAAACTTTTGCGATTACGATTTAAGAAATTTGAGTACGCACTAAAATTGTTGTACTTCTGTTTTCAAAATTGTTTTGCTATCGATCGTGTTTTCTTCTCAAAATGTTGATATATTTTAGTTGATAATAACAGCTGTCTCTCTGTTGGTTAATTATGCCTTTCGTTACGAAAAGGAACATCCCTGTTGTAATCTATAGATATTGATATGTTATTAGTCTACTGAATTTTGCAATTTTGTATATATTTTTGCTTAATTTTAAAAATTTATTTAGAAAAAATTATATTACATGGAGTAATAAAAAAATAGATGGTATTACATTACTTAAGAACAGCTGGGCCGATTTGGCTAATATTTTTTCAGTTGTTCGTATGTGCCAGGAGAAGGTTTTAATTCAAGCGAATTTTGGAAAAATATCTCAACTTGTCATCTTCCAGTTTGCATGTTCCTAATAGCCTGTTCGCACAAGTCAAACCCGCACCCATCTCGGGGATGGTTCGTTCGGCTTGTTCCCACAGACACCATCCATTTCAGAGATGGTCCACAAGGTTTTGCCGTTCCGAAATTTCTCAGTAAGTTCCACCATCCTTTTTGGATGTTCCTTAACCGCACGTTTCTATGCGCTGGTTTTCAAATACAACTTTGAAAAATTGGCATTCACAACGAAAAAATTAAATTCACTGCGAATATGTAAACAATGACTGACATATGTATATAACTGATATTTTCCAGCAAAGGGCAAGGGGTCAAAATGTTTTTCAATAGCAGACGCTCAATTTTCAGAAAGAGATTATTTTATTCCTTCGGAAGAAGTAGGCGAATAAATAACAATAATCAAATGTATTTTTAAAATTTTTTTATTTGTGTTGCAATGGCAGATCTGAATATATCTGCAAATAAATGAAGATCGCGCTAATCAGGTTGCTTACTTTAATTAAGCAGAACCCAATTCTCATTAATGGAACAGTTGTGTTTTCCTCCAATATTGCTGATGCTTCGATGTGTTGTGGAAGGCTAGAGTTTTGATATATTGTCATCCTTGCAACACTCTGAAGAGCCGATGTTCACATACGCAAATCTATATCTGTAGTAAATTTAAACGGAATAAATAAAGTAGACTATGACGAAGACAAAAAGTTCCGTACCGCTTCTAAAACAGATTAAACATAGACTTGTATAAAACATTTTACTTGGATTGAAAATTACATACAACCATACACACCTTTCTTGGCATACTTTCATTAAAATAGTTTAATATTGCAAAATATTCTTCCTCATCGAATTCATTTATTTGTCGAACACCGTTATCAATTTTTGTTACTGTTGATACACAGTCGAAAAAATAATTACATTTTCCATATTTGTTGTTAAATTTCGACAAATCTCAGAGCAGACATTTTTTTGTTTCCTGTTGTCATGGTGGACGGATTCCATTGATGGTGGCCTGTGGGAACAAGGGCTACACTTTTGTTAAAAAATTCCACTGTTCCCCATAAATGTGCTATGTGGGAAAAGGTTATTAGTATCCAGCAAACTAAACGAAATCCACAGATTCTGATCGGTATTAGTTGCCCTATCGACACGATATCCCGGCCAGGAATATATATGTGAATATTATTACTGAAATAAAAGTGAAAGATGTAGAAAAAAACTGCACAAAACGAAGAAGAGAGATGCAAACTTTCAACGTGAGGGGAAGGTTGCTTTAATAAAAGCAGTTGAGGCAAGACCATGTCTTTGGAAATAATGGAAAATGGGCCTTATTATAATTCTAAGTTTTGGACATTACCAAAAAAATATTTTTCCTTAAACACAATGAAAAAATATGAGTAGAACAACGATAATCACGCCGTTTCACAGTCAATAGACGCAGAACAAATGACCAACTACGACAACAGGCACATAGAGCATTTATGTCTGATTCATTCCAGCGTCTAGCATTCCAGTATGAGCCCGATATTGAATATTATGCTCATTCAAAAGTGGTAATTGGTGCCATGGACAAGGAATTGTCATGCTCTGATATTCAAAAATGAACCAGCTGGGATTTGTTGCGCGTCAGGAAAAGTGCAACTACCTGAAATTGAAACACCACCTGAACCATTGAACGGTTTACTTATCGGCACGGATCCAGATTCTAACGTGTTCCTGAAGTCAATTCGAACATTCAATTCATGCTTTCAAATGACATCGTTCGGAGCAACAGAAATAGTTCGAAATACTAATGCAAATGGTCAACAATACAATTCTACATTCAAAATCAGAGGCCAAGTTTATCATAAAATGGGCTCACTGCTGCCATGCCAAACGAACCACATATGTACGCCATTACAAATCTACTTCATGGGCGGCGAGTTTGTGGCTAAGACTTGAACACCATGTTTTTTCACGGACAATTATACGTGGCATGCTCGATTGGGTAAACCTAAAGATGGGCTAACAAAAATATTGTTCACGCTATAGCGTTAAGAGATTGATACTGTTTGTAGTGTTACCGTCGTAATTAATTAATTAATGATATATAACTTTAAGCAATAAATATAATAACTTATAAATAATGTTTGGTGTTTGTTATTTTTATATTCCCTCATCGTTCACAGTGCTGCATGCCTATTTCACGCATATACCACATCCTTACACACTTACAAATAAGTAAGTTATTTTTTGTCTACACTAGAAATTACTCAGAAATAATTTATATGCCAAATTAATGTTTGACGGTTCAGCTAGTATACATATATATATGTATATATCAGATTCCTAAGAGTAATTTTCCGCATTGCTGGAAACACGCCTTAAAGCTGAAAGGCGAGTCACCCCCTTCGTTTGTGTCTGAGTTCCCCATTGAGTGGGGCTAGCGTTGTCGTCACAGTCTATTAGTAGACCTTTATCAGACCTCTGGCTGTTGCTGGAATGTAGGACGATAAGAGTCTTACATATGTCCCCTCCAGCTCTAGGATCGCTGCCGATCTGTCGCAATTGCTAAAGTTATGGAGCAGAGAGATATTAAGGTGCTTGTTTGCCAGAAGGCAGGTTCGGATTTTATCTTCGTTTTAAGCTACAGTCAGCTTGAACTCCGTGGCGTATCCATAGACCTTGTCTTCTCCTATCCAAGGCTTTTGGATTAGGAAAACTTCTACTCCGCTTGGACGCAAGACCTGCCTTTAGATGATATACATACAGATTTACATTCTATTTTACTTGGATTTCAATTTACTCACAACTATCCATACCCTTCTTGGCATATCTTCATTAAAATAATTTAGCATTCCAAAATTTTTCCTCATCGATTTAATTTATTTGGTTTTTCCTTTCCACCATCAATATTTGCAGCAACATTTGTTGCTGTTGAAAAACAGTCAAAATAATTTATGAGTGTTTCATATTTGTTTTTTCAAATTCACTATTTCCAAACAATTTGGAGATCACATTTTTCTTATTTGTAATTGTTGTCAGCTGTTTTTTGAATGGATGGTGGGAAGGCCACAGACCTTTAGGTCATAACTCAACCCAATTAGGCAATACTAGCTCCTTCCCATACAGCACATATACGGGGAACGGTGTGATTTTTTGAGAGATATGAAACCTCGATTCCTATAAGGCAAAAGGCACCAAAAAGGCATCTGATGAGCACCTGAATATGTTCACGCGAGTGTGATTTTTGTGCGTGAATATGATCGCGCGAATGTGATTTTTGTGTGTGATTTGTGTGATGTGATTTTTTGAGAGATATGAAACCTCGATTCCTATAAGGCAAAAGGCACCAAAAAGGCAACTGATGAGCACCTGAACATGTTCGCGCGAACATATTCGGTTCGACGAAATGTTCGTCGTTGGTGGTAGTGTCCACATTTCATGTTCGACGCTTGGTTCGACAAAGATAGAAATGATTCTAACTTAGCTGTATTCGCGCGAATAAATTCAACTGTGGATGGCCTGCTTAAAAGAACAAAGTTTTGGTCTGAATTGTAAAATTTAAAGAATTATTAATATTGAATTCTAACTGACTCACGGGCTTCGCTGCTTACTAAATGATTTTAATGTTTAGGAATTCATCGAATTTAAACAATGATAATTTTGATTTAATGACATATTTTATTTATCACAATGCTTTGTGATAAAAATATCTGTTGTTCCGTCGGTACAATGAATGATTGATCGTCTCGAACATTTAACATGAAAACCTCACAAAATCTATCATAAAATGTTCCGTTTTACAGAATGACACAAAATTAAACACATTTTTTGACAAAATTTGAAATTCTAAACTGTATTATTTATGTATATTTATCATCACCAAGGCTTAGGTATAAGGAATAAGGAATAAAACTTTCCACAACATTTACACCCCAAATAAATATGACCAGGTAGGGTATATATCCGATATATATCAATACCTAAGACTCGGTAAAACCAAAATTACAAGTCCTTTTTGTTTTTTTGCAATTCCATTTTGGAAGTTGGGCCAACAACGTACCGGACGGTATTTTTTCAGATAAAAGAGATTTGGGTCGTTTTGGTCAAAAGGTTATAACTTAGCCGTTTATTTTTATATTTTTATAAGCGATACCTTAAACGACGCCTAATTAATGTGTCTATCTAAACCAAAAATCAAGGAATTCAAATATTTTTTTCGATTTTCCTGAGCTTTCAAAGTCAAAATTTCGGGGAAAAATACCGAAAAAAATTATAAATTTCAATTTGGAAGCTTAATATCTTCCAGACGTTAAATTGCAGCTACAAAGTGTCTGAGTCGGATTTATAGCTGCATTTGTCAGCTTTTTAAAACTGCAAAGTTCAATATAGTTGTAGGAAACTTAAGGTATGTGAAAAATAGAAGCACTACATATGACAAAAAAAACCAATTTTTTTTAAATTCTTAAAAAAAAAACTACTCCATGAAAAAAAAAGCATTCTTTAAAAATTTTTAAGCATCCAAATCTATCAGAAAAAGTCATTTTTGGCGACAGCGGAAAGTTAACTTAAGTTTCTTATAACTGGTTGTTTTGAACTTCACCTATAAGTCCGACCCAGAAACTTTGTAGCTGCAGCTTAACTTCTGGAAGATATTAAGATTCCAAATTCAAATTTCGTAATTTTTTGCGGTATTTTTTCTCGAAATTTTGTTTTTGAAAACTCAGGAAAAGTAAAAAAAATATTTCATGGCTAACATTTTTGGTTTTAGATAGACACATTAATTAGGCGTCGTTTAAGGTATTGTTTGTAAGAATCGATGAATAAACGCAAAGTTGCAATCGTTTGACCAGCTTTTCAGAACTGCAAAGTTCAATACCCCCAGTTATAAGGTTTGTATGAATCAATCGATGAACGGCTAAGTTGGAGCCGTTTGACCAAAACTTTATATGCCGTTTGGAACCATTGGAAATATCATTTTGCCGTTAAAATCTGTTACAAACACAGATTTTGGTATTTTTGTAGGAAAAAAAACGGTTATACGTCGGCTAACGGAATTTATCGGCGAAATTCGGCATATTCCTCACAAGACCCTAGTAGGGGACGGGTCGAAATGGCCTGAAAAGAGCGCGAGGCGATCCCGTTACGCGAGAGGGTGGATGGCCGCCATCGCCACGAGAAAACAGGAACAACGGAATCTTAAAAAAAACTAAACCTAGAAAAAAAACCATAATTCTTTACAAAAATCTCCAAATCTATTTTGGGCGACATCGGATATGTCGTGTTGAGTAGTGTAATTATTTAAGGTTTCTTAAGATGCTCGTCTTGTCTGATGAGCGCGTGAGGTTGCTCAGAGGGGGCTTAGCTGAGGCCACCGGACGGGGCGCAGGTTTCGGTTTGCGAAAGGCCTACCCCTAAAAAAGGTAGGTCAGCTGCGAATAAGCGGTCATCTTTAGGGAGATTACCGAAAATAAGCAGTCCCGGACAGCCAGTGGGTGTTCGCGAAGCAGCAACACTGACGATGCGCTTGTGGTGCCGCCTCGTATAAGTAGTTCACACACTCCAACTCCCCCACACACTACCTACCCACATCCCATCCTCCACACTCACCTCACACCGGGCTGGGCTAAGGTGTCATTCGACCCGTGCCGAGAGTCAGCTTGGCTGGGGGCCTGGTTCAAAAACTAGCCCAGTCTCGAACGGAGAGCTCAGGGACTTGGCAGCCCCCTGTTCTAATGATGCCTTACCCGGGCAACGTGGATCTCTGCCCGGGCAGAGAGCGGTCACCCTTTCTCTGCATCTCGTGGGATGTAACATGTATAACAAAAATAATATAAACAAAAAAACAAAAAAAAACAAAACAGAGTCTGGCACTCCCGAAGTGTCAAATGGGAGCAATCCCCTGCAGAGGGGGCCTAGCTGAGGCCACCGGACGGGGCGCAGGTTGCGGTTTGCGAAAGGCCTACCCCTAAAAAAGGTAGGTCAGCTGCGAATAAGCGGTCATCTTTAGGGAGATTACCGAAAATAAGCAGTCCCGGACAGCCAGTGGGTGTTCGTGAAGCAGCAACACTGACGATGCGCTTGTGGTGCCGCCTCGTATAAGTAGCTCACACACTCCAACTCCCCCACACACTACCTACCCACATCCCATCCTCCACACTCACCTCACACCGGGCTGGGCTAAGGTGTCATTCGACCCGTGCCGAGAGTCAGCTTGGCTGGGGGCCTGGTTCAAAAACTAGCCCAGTCTCGAACGGAGAGCTCAGGGACTTGGCAGCCCCCTGTTCTAATGATGCCTTACCCGGGCAACGTGGATCTCTGCTCGGGCAGAGAGCGGTCACCCTTTCTCTGCATCTCGTGGGATGTAACATGTATAACAAAAATAATATAATAACAAAAATAATATAAACAAAAAAAAACAAAAACAGAGTCTGGCACTCCCCAAATGTCAAATGGGAGCAATCCCCTGCATGGGAAGGCATCGGCCCAAAGGCCTGGCCCGACCAGCCAACAGCAGGACAGACCTGTAAGGCGGAAAGCGCTGGTGTGAACGCGAGTGGGTCCCATCCCGAATCTGGGGTGAGTGGCAGACCAGCTCCTAACACGGACACCTTGGAGAGGCAGCTAAGCAACATTGCGGCTGCCCGACCTTCTGGTAAAGTGGAGAGAGATGATCTGCCTTCGACCAGCGCCCCCAGTGCAGGGCACATACTCCGTCGGCAAAATGCCAGTACGGAGGTCAGCCCATCATCTGACTGGCTTAAGAAGGTGGAGTGGGCCACAGCGGTGCTCCCACACTTCACAGTGGTCTCACAACCAAAGAGACAACGGTCGCAGGAGACACCCGGTCCGGCCGCGAAAAGGTTCAGGGTGGTGCCAAACATCTCCTTCGCGTAGATTGCCAAGGAGAGGACGCTGATTGGCGTCCTCGATAAAGGCAGCGCGGAAGGCAGGATACTAAGGAGCTAATGAAAGTGGGTGGAAGCGGCACTGGCCGACCGCTGCTTCGAGCTGCTTGACAAGGACCCATGGCCACCCCCAGTCTGCAAAGACATGGGGTGGTTCCAGGGCAATATTAAAGTAGTAGCCTGCGAGGACGAGCGCTCCGTGAAGCTGTATAAAGCAGCGGTGGCGCAGATCGGAGAGGTCTACGCTGGGGCGAAGCTCGTCGCGGTAGACTGGAGCGAGGTGCCCAGCAGACCGAGGGCCTGAATATGGGTGCCGGTTACCTTCAAGGAACCTGAGCTCATCTTAAAGATGTTGCAGAGGTGCAACCCAGGACTGCCAACCCAAGACTGGAAGGTAGTCAAGGTCGAGGAGACACAGGGGCCGACGAACCAGGCCGTGATCATCCTCAACAAGGAGTCGCTGGCCCCCATAGAGGCAGCAAAAGGAGAGTTGAATTTCGGCTTCAGCTCGGTCACCATAAAGGTGTACAAGTCGGTGTACAAGCCTGCCTCGGCCGAGGCTCGTCCTGTCGACAACCCAGTCGTGCAGGATGTTGCCTCGGAGATCGAGGCACCCGACAGCGAGCTGGAGCCGACTAATGAAGGCTACTCCTCTGACGCAGAGCTGATGCGTGACTTTGAGGCGATGTGTCGTGATGATGTATCCGACGACTCAGACGCCGACACTACAGTGGTGGAGAACCTTGAAGTTGTCTCTGAGACTCCTTCAAATAAATCTACACCACTGTAAAGCAGCATCTGCTGCCCTCATACTCCGCTTGGATGCAAGCGGAGCCGACGTCGTCCTAATCCAGGAGCCTTGGATAGTCGGAGCCAAGGTCTGTGGGTTAGCGACGAGGGAGTACAAGCTCATTGTACCCCAAACCGAAGGTAAAATTCGTACCTGCATTCTCGCAAGAAAGCACCTTAACATCTTTCTGCTCCACAACTTCAGCAATGGCGACAATACAGCGGTAAGCCTAGAGCTAAAGCGGACACATTTGAGGCTGATGTCGCCCTACATGGCCCATGAGGAAAGCGATCCTCCCAACGACCTCGTCTGCAAGCTGGCCCGCGCCAGCGAGAGGTCCAACACAAGCCTACTAATAGGCTGCGACGCCAATGCTCACCACACTCAATAGTAGTGGCATACGCGGATGACGTTGCTATTATCTTCTCGGGCAAATACCCTCAAACACTCTGTGACCTTATGAGCACAAAGCTCGCGAGACTGTCAGAATGGACAAAATCGCGAGGATTGGGAGTAAATTCGTCAAAATCGGAACCCGTTCTATTCACAAACAATTACAAGGTTCCGACCTTCAACCCTCCAATACTAAATCATGAATGTAGGCTCTCCTTCAGCGACAGTGCTAGTTACCTAGGCTTGGTAATTGACAAGAAGCTTAACTGGAACCTGAACGTAAAAAATAGAGTGAAGAAGGCTACGATAGCCCTATAAGCTTGCATCAAAGCTATTAGCTGGAAGTGGATACACCACGCAACAGTAAGACCAATTTTACTCTATGAAGTTACAGTGTGGTGGCCGGCCCTATCAAAAGGATCGACAACCAAACAACTTGGCAAGGTTCAGCGAACCGCAGCCCTATGTATTAGTGGAGCATTACGCACCACCCCGAACGATGCACTAAACGCCATCCTAAGTCTCCAGAGCCTCAAGCTTGCAGGAAAGGAGAGGGCAGCGATAATTCTGAGAGACTCCGGACAATGGACGTCACATCTCAAGGGTCACTCATCGATACTTACCAGCAGTACCGTCCCTACGAAGACGGACTACTGCGTTCCAAGGGAACACACTGGTACCCCCTTTAATATATCAATATATAGCAGAGACGAGGAGCTTGAGGGACAACCAGGCCAAGACAGGGCCATAAGCATATTCACAG
The DNA here is from genome assembly GCA_035041765.1 of Drosophila algonquin. Lineage (NCBI taxonomy): Eukaryota > Metazoa > Arthropoda > Insecta > Diptera > Drosophilidae > Drosophila > Drosophila algonquin. Next base: position 32,460 of record JAWNKY010002276.1, on the reverse strand, counting down.
TCTGTTCGAAGCTGGACAACAAAGTCGGAGGAGGAATCTACTCCGAGCAGCTCGAAATTAGGCATTCATTCAGGCTCCCAGATCATTGCAGTGTATTCCAAGCGGAAGTCATTGCGATCAGGGAAGCACTTAAGCACCTTCAAACAGCTACAAAGGCTTCACTGGCAACAACAACTGTAAACATTTACAGCGACAGCCAAGCTGCGATCAAATCACTTCACGCGATTTCTTCGAACTCGGCCACAGTGTCAAATTGCCGCAAATCTCTTCACGAGATGGCTCAACAATTTGCTATTAGCCTTATTTGGGTCCCGGGTCACCGGGACATTGAAGGCAACTGCAGGTCAGACAAGCTGGCCAGATCTGGCACCACAATACCCCTTCTCCAAGATAAGGAGGATATTTGCATGCCAATGGCCACCTGTAGGCTTATCATAAAGGAGTTATATAAACGACGAGCAGACAATGCGTGGCGGTCAGCACCACTATGTAGCATAACCCGGCAAACATAGCCGACCATTGACAGGAAACGCACACTAGAGCTATGTAAGCTCGGCAGAAAAAGGTGCAGCGTTGTCATCCGTTCCCTCAAGGGGCACTGGCTAATAGGCTCCCACGCTAACAGGCTGGGAGCCCCATATAACGATTTTGCCGAAGCTCGAGAGATGAGGAAGAGGAAACGGTAAAACACCTGTTCAGCTCCTGTCCAGCTCTCAGCAGGAGAAGGCTACAATACCTGGGCATACCCTATGTCTCAGACGTTTCAGAGATGTCTAAAATTTGTCCTAGAAAGATTGCAAACTTCGTTAGAGCATTAGGATGTGATAACTACTGATATGTTCAGGTCTCATGAGATGGTAAAGGGGAACACCTCCTGCGGTACCACAACGGGCCGAAACCGGCCCAAGTGTGACGGGCTCCTGTGGAGCTTGACAGCCCTTAACCTAACCTAACTAACCTATACCAGGGAGATAGCTTCTTTTAAAGTAAGTGTCTCCCAAACTCATTTTAACACAATTTGTTCGGCCAAATTTTGGCCGGAGCATTTGGTGGTGAAGGAGTTCAAGGCAAAGAAGAAGACTAGGCCCCCAATAACTCTGTGAACAAATCCCGCTCTAACTCTACCCGTCCAAAAAACTATTAAATTCTCTCTAAGCGACCTATCAGAATGTTCGAGTCTTACGTAGTAAGCTCAGCATTCTTTTCCAGGATAGTGTCGCATTTGCATCCCACGTTATTGTGTTTACCGAGACCTGGTTAAAGCCGGACATTCTTAGTTCCGAAGTTTTGGCAGGTCGGTACATAATTTATAGAAAGGTTCGTTCGTTTATAGAAAGGTTCACGTCGGAACATTTCACAGTCCAGATCCAGCAGGAACAGGAATTCCTGTGTGTAAAACTGATTCTTCCCACTTTCTCAGTTTTCATAACTTGTTCGTATATTCTACCTTCTTCGGATATCGCAATTTACGAGCAACATTTGTCCGCCTTAACCGCTATTTCTTCCTCGCTATCAGACAAAGATCATATGATAGTTCTTGGTGACTTCAACCTGCCAGGAATTGTTTGGTCTTCGGTAAATGAATCTAATAGCCTGGTATCCATGTCAGGACATGATTTTGGTGACGGCTTGATTGACCTGTCTCTGTCTCAAGTTAACCATGTTAAAAATTCCTTGTGTCGATTTCTTGATCTGTGCTTTATAACGGATCCGACCTTAGCGTTGTTAACTCGAGTTCCCCACGCTCACTATACCTGAAGATGCCTACCATCCTACTTTCGAAGTGTCGCTCGACCTAGGACGAACTGTATTGGATCGGTCGAGTAGACTACCCCAATGTGTCCGCTGCTTCCGTAAAGCCGAGTTTACGAAGCTTAATAACCTCATTAGTGATTTTGATTGGTCCGCTTTATATTTGTGTAGTGATGTTACGTTAGGCACAAACATTTTCTATGATGCACTGGACTCACTTTTTAGCTCTTGTGTCCCACTTTCCTGTCCTATTAGATCCTTGGTCTACCAATGAGCTATCCAGTCTAAAAAACTTAAAATCAAGACTTTATACAAAATATTAAGAAGTTGGCTCTCCTTCTTCCCTCTCTCATTATGTAATAGCTCGGTCCAACTTTTCAGTTCTTAACGCTCAATGCAATAAGAACTACCTAGCTCGATGCAGGACACGTTTTTCTAAGGACCACAAACAGTTCTACAGCTTCGTAAACAGTAAGCGTAGAACGTCCGCACACCCATCCTCGCTATCCTTCCTTAATACGTCGGTAGATAATGATCAGGCAATTGCCGATCTTTTTGCCCGTTTTCCAAACTACCTATTCGCAGGACGTTTACTTTGGTCAGCCGTATCCATACGGTTTACCGAGGTCGAACGGCATTTTCAGTCCTTTGTTAAATGAAAGATCATTGCTTCATGATCTACGAATAGTAAAGCCGGTGTTTTCACCGTGTCCGGACGGAGTTCCCGGCTGTGTACTCAGTTACTGTGCCGAGTCTCTGTGTGGGCCGTTGCTTAAACTATTCAACCTGTCCATAAATTCTTCATGCTTTCCCCCTATACGGAAGGAGTCCTTTATAATTCCTCTCCATAAGAAAGGTAGCAAGTCTGACGCAATGAACTATAGAGGTATATCTAAGTTATCCGCTATTCCTAAAGTGCTTGAGAACATTTTAACTCCGCCCCTGCAGCACCTATGCAGATCACTTATATCTCCAGCTCAACATGGATTTATAAGGCGGAGATCAACCACTACTAATTTATTGGAGTTTACCTTCTTGATAATTAAAGGCTTTCAAGGTAATTTACAGACGGATGTTGTTTACACCGATTTTAGTAAAGCGTTCGACTCTGTAAACCATTCCCTCCTAGCACAAAAGCTCGACCTTCTAGGGTTCCCGCCCAATCTCCTGAGATGGATCTCTAGCTACCTTTGTTCTAGGTCTCAAAGAGTCCTTTTCAAAAGCTCCTGTCCTCACCAGTTATGGTGACTTCGGGTGTACCACAGGGCAGCCATCTAGGCCCCTTACTCTTTACACTCTTTATAAATGACCTGCCTTCTGTATTAACATACTCTCGAGTACTTATGTATGCGGATGATGTTAAGCTCTGTGTCCAGTATAAGGACATTTCTTTTCAATCCAGGTTGCAGTCCGATCTCGATAGATTTCAGTCTGAGTGTTGTGAATTTATTAAACCTTAATGCTTAAAAATGTAAAGTAATGACTTTTCATTGCTCCAGCGCCTTTCTGGTTCTTACACCCTTTGTGGTGGTTCTCTTGAGAGAATTACACGAGTTGATGATCTTGGTGTTCTATTGGATCCCAAGTTAAAGCCATCGGTTGGTGTCGCTTGTGCCACTTGGTGCATTCATTGTATATCAACGTCCTAAAGAATTAATGATCTTGTGACAGAACAGCGCCTATCGCCAATTACACTACTCAAAAAAATTCAATTCAATCCGGCTATTACGCGCGGATCCCAGGCAAGAACGCAGCCCTCCTCCCGCTCAACCGACCGAGGGGCGCTGCCGCATAGCGCGCGACTGGTTAACCGAACTGATCGCGGACATGCAGGAAGAATAAGAGTTAGACTAGTGTTCGAGGAAAAGTAGAACTAATCTAACTAAAAAACCAAGCAATTTCTACTTACGGGAAAGATATAAGAGTATCAGTAATTTAAGACTAGGAAGGGAGTTAGTAGTAGATATAATATGGTAGAGGGAATTATAATCCGAGCATAGGACCCTAAACGGTTCATGCAAAGAATAATTCGATCAACAAAGCGGAAGAAACAACGGTGTATAATTTCTAGGGCTATCTACGTCACCCTTGATTAAGTTGTGCACAAAAATCACACCAAGCATTTTCCTACGATTAGCTAAGGTTGGAAGGTTTATTAAAAGGAATCTATTACGGTAAGACGGCAGTCTCCCACCTGCTGTGGCCCAGATTGTGGATAGATTTAGAGATTTAAAATTTTCTAAAGAATTATGGTTTAATATATTTAAAGAATATTTTAAGAATCTGGTATTTTTTTCAGAGGTAGTGCTTCTATTTTTCACACAATTTTTCTGTTCTAAAGAGCTGTATATGCAGCCGATCTTTGCTGAAAAGCTCCGTTCTTTTTTTTGCAAACACAAATATTTGTGTTTGGAACAGTTTTTAAGATGGTGCCAAACGGCATATAAAGGTATAACTTGCATATACGCTGTCGATTTTCGACTTGGCCAATGCATCGACGCCTAAACCAAACCAAACCTTCCATCGCGACCAAAATATATGCTGCAAGTAGGCAACGCATTGCCTGAGTTCTGACCAATTGGTACTCAGCCTGGTAACGTTAGGCTTTGCAAACGAAGAGAGGGGGTTGACATTCGTTGAATCGGCATATGAAGGTTTAGTCAGGTTTGGCTGTAAATTAGCTGTTTATTCATCGATTTTAACAAACCATACTGTAAACGATGCCTGATTAATGTATCTGTATAAACCCAAAAATGTTAGCCACAAAATATTTGTTTTCTACTTATCCGGAGTATTTAAAGTCGGAAAAAAATACCTCAAAAAAATATGACATTTAAAAGCTTAATATCTTAGATTTTCAGCTGCTTTTTCAGCTTGTCAGAACTGCAAAATTCAATACAACCAGTTATAAGAAACTTAAGTTATGTAAAAAAAGCACTACCTCTGGCAAAAACATGAATTAGTTAAAAAAATTCTTTAAAAAAAACTAAAAAAAAAAACCATAATTCGTAAAAAAAAAATGTAGTCTCCAAATCTATCAGAAAAAGTAATTTTGGACCAAAGCAGAAATATCGTGTTGACTAGTGTTTGTAGGGGGCGGATCACCAGGTATTCACAATCACAAGCCAGTAAAATGAAACCAACGCGATTATGCTTTCCACTTCGTTCACTTAAGTTTATTTTCGGTTATAGTAGGTAATGTTCACAAAATGTATGTAGAGGCGAGAATTCGTATGTATGTAGTTCGAGAAAGACGTCGAACGATCGTAACGGGGGTGGGCGCGTAACTCAAAACTCCCGCTCAAGCTAGCGGTCGCCCGAGCGCCGGGCGGCTCTCCTGAGTGCCGTGTGCAAGAGCGTACGAGAGCAAGTCAGGCGCGGAGCGCTCTCCACAGTGCCGTTGGGTAGGTGAAGTAGCGTGTGGTGATTCTTGCCACACTCCCTGCACAGCCCGCCACTGCGACAATCACCGTCGGAATGCTGATGAGCCAGGCAGTTCGTGCAGTACTTACTTATAAGTGGCAGGACCTGGTGGCAGGTTAGTAGCGGATGCACTCCTGAGCAGACTCAGCATCGGTAGGAGTTCAGACCGCAAGCGCGTCGGCTCTCAATGATACGGTCGGCGCGGGAATGTGGGCCCAAGGCTGGATGCGGAAATCTAGGATGAGATGAAGGTGTCGACGAAGCATTATTACGAAAGTTGTAACGGGTTAAAGGCCCACATTTGGCATTGGACATTGTCATGTGGTTACATTGAACTAAGTTCAAGCTTGGGCGTGAACTTGGCACGGAGGGCTGATCGCCAAAACAGTGATTCTTACGGATATCTTCCCTTCGGTCAACCGTAGATAACCGTCCTATTAATTCTGCGGAGAAAGCCGGAAGGGGATTGCTTTTTTATACTCGAGAGACCGCGTCTCTTACCCTTTGGATAGGTACTCTAGACACCTGACTCGAATAGGATGCAACTTGTGGGGCTAACTGAACGGCCGTATTAGACCCTGGCACAGAGAGCACCCACCCGAAAACTGTTTCTTGCCCGAGGAGAGAGCCACATATGTTCGTCTGTAAGCTGCTTAACAGTACGGATGGTAGGATGACAGCTCCAATCAGGACATCGATTGGTGAGCTCTCAAAAAAGGTAGGATTCGCCAACGGAAGGCTAGGCAAGTCTCTCCGCAAAGTTTGAGTCGACTGAGCGGATACAGTATGATAAATGCCGGAGACCTGTGCCTGGATAGGTTGAAACGGCAGTTTGATCATGCTGACTAGACGTTCCGTAATGAACGTGGCCTCGGAGCTAGAATCAGAGCTTTTAATCATAGCCGTGCTCAGGAGGACCGCACTTGTACCGGAAGCGAAATAAGACTGAACGTTGGACAAGGATGCGGATGAACTCGGGTGTTGTACGGATGTGGAAGTCGGCTCGCTGAAACTTGGATAGCCACGGTGCAGCAGCGTGTGGTGCCGTTCCCCACAAGTGACGCAGTTGTGGGTGCTTTGGCATTCTCGGATCTGATGTCCTCGTGCAAAGCAGTTCAGGCATAGCTGTTTCTGTTTAATGTAGCTGGAACGAGCATCAACGGTCATGTTGAGAAATCGAGGACAATCACGGATTGGATGATTCTCTGTGGAGCATCACATGTCCTCCTCTGCGGATTCACTGTTGCCTCGAACGAGTGAGCCCTCCTAGGAACAGGACTCCCTTGGGAGCGGAACGGGTTATTTTTAGAAGGTGGCGGATTCGGATCGCCTTTGGAACTATGCGGATTGGAAGGGTGGCTCTCGATCGCCTCTAGCGTCAGATACCGCTGACTGAGGAAGGAGTCCATCTCCTTCCATGACGGCATTTCCTTCTTGGCGCGGGTTAATCTCGGCAATCTTGAAGCGCAAATGGTCACGAGCAAGCTATCCCAATTCTCAGTGGAGACCTGGGAGTGGGCGAGTGCGGTTAGATCCCCCTGGATCGTACTTTGAAGTTCTTTCAGAGCACGACTTGAATCGGACCCGATGTGAGGCAAACAGAGGAGAAGGCGAATCTAGTTGGTCACCAGGAGCCGTCGGTTCTCATATCGGTCACGAAGGGCTTCCTATGCCGCCTCGAAGCCGTCGTTGGTCAGCGGGGACTTCTCAACGATGGCCTTCGGATCGCCACTGGTCTTAGTGGCGAGGTAGTATAGTTTTTCTACGGGTGAGAGTCTAGGATTATGAATATAAATAGCTGTGAAGAGGTCCCGAAAAGTGAGCCAGCGAACGTAATCACCTGTGAAAACTTCGATGTCACAGGGTGGCAGTCGGCAGCCGCCATTGGAGTCCGGCTGTGCAGGAGGACGGACTACTGGGCTGGCCGATTGGACCGCAAGGTCGTCTAGGAACCGTTCATAGTCGTCATAGCACGTGTCGTATATGGCTTGTATCTCTATTTGGGTGTCAGGATCCTCGTCAACCGACGCAATGGAACAGGCCTCGAATTCAGCATCCACCTTTGCCCACATGATCTGTAAGCGGTCTCTACGGACCTGAGCGATAGCGGGGGATGGCGTGCTGGTACCGGAAGCGGTAAAACGGTCTTTTAAACTAGTCAGCCTGCCGATGGCTGCTACCAATTTCGCACGTGCGGAGATGAATGCTGTTTGAGCCATTGGAGGAGTGCGTCGAGAGCTGATGGGGCTGGTAGGTGGAAGAGCTGGCACCTTTAGCGTGACTGGCGAAGGGAACAGGACCGATTTGCTCTTTGCCGCGGAACTCGTACTCGGTTTGGGCGTACCGGGTAACTTTATCGGTTTAGTCACCGAGGTAGGTGTTCCTGGGGCGGAACCACTGCGTGGTGTCCTACTACCTGGAGCTGGCAATGGCAAACGTTTTTTCCTGTCCTCGTCACCAGTGGGCATGTTCTGACCTCACCCGCTGAGAACAACGAAACGGAAGCGGAAGTGTCGGGCGGATGGACACGGAAAATGGACCCAACAACCCTTTGGTGTTGACTTGTTGGCAAGTCGGAGGCGCTTGGGTATACCAAGGCGATCGGGCCCTAATATTGGGAGTCGGTGGCAAGTGACACCCAAAAACAATATACCCGCCGAAAGTAGGGTAGCGCGTCACTGGACAAGCAACCACCGAAAACGATACACCCTCAAAATACAGGGTACCGAGTCACTTGGCGCTCCGTTATGCGCAAGAGCGGCGCCGGTAATCTACTCTCCCAACAAAAACAACGCGCGCAACGGTGGAGAGGCGAACGCGAAAACGAGCAAAAGCAGGCACCGCTATTGCTGCTTGTATGTATGGATGTAGGTGCGGGGAGATGTGGATGTATGGATATGGAAAAAAATAAGTGAATATTCGGATAGATGTGTTATATATATTGGGATGCGTATGTGGATTGGTAAAATATGTGTATGTTCGGATATATATGTGCAAGAATATGCAGTATTATATATATATATTTCGGATGTATGTACATATATATAAATATACATATATATATATATATGATGTGCAAGGATATGCGGTTGTGATATATATGTGCAAGAATATGCAGATATGTATATGTACATAAGTATATACATATATGGATGTAGGTGGATATGGAAGAAATAAGTGTAGATTCGGATAGATGGTTTATATATATTGGGATGCGTCTGTAGATTGGTAAAATATGTGTATGTTCGGGTATATATGTATATATGTGCAAGAATATGCAGTTTTATTTATATATATTTCGGATATATCTATATATATGATGCGCAGGGATATGCGGTTGGGATATATGTATGTACTTGTAAGAATATGCAGTTGTGAAATATACCCTGCAGTACCAGCCGTGAGCGATGACGAATGTCAACGACAATGTCATCTAGGCGTTGACGCCCGCTAAGCCGAGCGCTTTATTTTCTCTCTGTTTCCTTCTTTTCCGCGCGATCGCAATAGATCGGCTCTGCCGATCGTGCGAAGTACAAGAAAATTTGGTTTTTTTTCTTTTTGTCTCTTTTGCGCCTGCGTCGGCAGAGCATTCTTGCTTTGTTCGCCTTGCATTTGCCTATTACGTTACATTGTTACAATTGTGCGGAAAGAGTTGGTAGCGAAAATGCAGTGATTTTGTGAAAAATATCTATAATATTTATTACTACCAGGTAAGTGCATTGTTTAAATAAATACGCGTGTAAATAATGAAAATATCAGTTGTATATAATGTTGAATTTGTGAAAAAACTAAGTTCAATGTATCGCTCATTCACATTGTATTTATTTATTCTTCTTTTATGCTCTTTAATTCGTGTGTCCTTATGCTCCGACTAATATGTATGGTATGGATTAAAAGAAGAATAAAGGAATATAATGCGAATGCATAATCTGCGGTGGGCTCGAAATTTCAATTTTAAGCAGTCCAACAAAAACAGAAAAGCAACCCTTATATGCGAGGCCTGAGTCAAGCAGGTACATATTTTGGCACGTGATTTGTTTTTTTTTTGTTGGAGTAAATTCACAGACCACCGCAGATCTACAGTGAGCATTTCTTTTTGTTCAAACAACTCTTTTACAAATCGAACATATTTCTGGAATTTCGATCTTTCCTTATATAATTGCGACCAAACTAATAGTATTTTATAGAATAATCATTTTATTGATAGATCAAAAAATACGGAGCACAATGGGGACGGGCACCTCCTGGAAAGACATGGAAAGTAAGTCTTTACAAGTCAAAAAACTAAACAAAAACATAATAAATTAATCCATATTATTTCAGTGGCGATGCAATTGAAGTTATTAAAAGAGCCTCAGGGATCCCCACAACTGACATACATAATTTTAATTTTAAAAAGAACAAAAGAAAATAAATGAATATACTGCTTACTTATATACGTCTTACTTTTTTATCTAAAATCTTCACTTATTATATCGCTTATTTTTTCGAGAACATCATCCCTTGCTGTATGCCTTTTTATACCCGGTACTCGAAGAGTATAAGGGTATGTTAGATTTGTGGGGATAACAGTTGTGTGTAACGCCCAGAAGGAAGCGTTTCCGACCCCATAACGTATATATATTCTTGATCAGCATCAATAGCCGAGTTGATATAGCCATGTCTGTCTGTCCGTCTTCATTAGCGCCTATATCTCAGAGACTGTTAAAGCTAGAGCAACCAAATTTTGTATTGAGTCTCCTGTGTTATCAAAATACTCAAAGTGTATTTCAAAATTTCGCACCGCCACCTTTCGCCCACACAAAGGACGAAAGTCTGTGGCATACACAATTTTGAAGATACGAGAAATCTAAAAGAATGCAGAATCATAGAGGATAACTATTTCTATCAGAGTGTTGAATTTTGATCAGATCTGATTATTAATATAGCCACAATGAAGGAAACCATTTTAAAAAGCATCGTTCCCTCTCGCTCTCTCTCACACGCACCCCGTTCTGCTTTGCCTATTCGTTTAAATGAGCGCCTAGATCTCAAAGAGTATAAGAGATAGAGCAACCAAACTTTCTATCCAAGCTCCTGTGATATTACTTCGATAGAAGTGTATTTCAAAATGTTGCCACGCCCCTTTCCGCCCCCACAAAGGACGAAAATCTGTGGAATCCACAATTTTTAAGATAAATGAAAACCAAAAACGAACTCGACGGCGAAGGTGCTACAGTTCCTCCAACAGGCCGGCTGGCGTGACTACGAGGGCGGCGTTCAGCTCGAGACGCAGGAGATGGCGACGAAGATGCTGAGGCTGAGCGGGCTGCACGACGAGACGCGGGTATGTGAAGTAGCGTGTGGTGATTCTTGCCACACTCCCTGCACAGCCCGCCACTGGGACAATCACCGCCGGAATGCTGATGAGCCAGGCAGTTCGTGCAATACTTATTTATAAGTACGGCTCGGAGCCTCTTCACAGGGCTCAACCGTAGGAAGTGGTGGCAGGTCCGTAGCGGATGCACTCCTGGGCAGACTCGGCATCGGTAGGAGTTCAGACCGCAAGCGCGTCGGCTCTCAATGATACGGTCGGCGCGGGACTGTGGGCCCAAGGCTGGATGCGGAAATCTAGGATGAGATGAAGGTGTCGACGAAGCATTAGTACGAAAGTTGTAACGGGTTAAAGGCCCACCTTGGGCATTGGACATTGTCACGTGGTTACATTGAACTAAGTTCAAGTTTGGGCGTGAACTTGGCACGGAGTTCTGATCGCCAAAACAGTGATTATTACGGATATCTTCCCGTCGGTCAACCGTAGGAGACCGTCCTAGCAATTCTGCGGAGAAGGCCGGAAGGGGATTGCTTTTGTAGACTCGAGAGCCCGCGTCTCTTACCCTTTGGATAGGTACTCTAGACACCTGACTCGAAAAGGATGCAACTTGTGGGGCTCTCTGAACGGCCGTATTAGACACTGGCCCAGAGAGCACCCAACCGAAAACTGTTTCTTGCCCGAGGAGAGAGCCACATATGTTCGTCTGTAAGCCGCTTAACAGTACGGATGGTAGAATGTCAGCTCCAATCAGGACATCGATTGGTGAGCTCTCAAAAAATGTAGGATCCGCCAACGGAAGGCTAGGCAAGTCTCTCAGCAAATTTTGAGAGATCGGATGCGAGGGAATATTCGCTGCCACCTCCGGAATAACGTAAGCTGTAACGTTTAATTGTAAACCCGACTTAGTCGGAGAGCGGATGGAAAAATTGCAGAGCTTCTTCGACTGAGCGGATACAGTATGATTAATGCCGGAGACCTGTGCCTGGATAGGTTGGAATGGCAGTTTGATCATGCTGACTAGACGTTCCGTAATGAACGTGGCCTCGGAGCCAGAGTCGATCAAAGCGCGGGCGCGAAAATTGGTCCCCAGATGGCAAATATTAATCATGGCCGTGCTCAGAAGAACCGCACTTGTACCGGAAGCGAAATAAGCCTGAACGTTGGACAAGGATTCGGAAGAACTCGGATGTTGTACGGATGTGGAAGTCGGCTCGCTGGAACTTGGATAGCCACGGTGCAGCAGCGTGTGGTGCCGTTCCCCACAAGTGACGCAGTTGTGGGCGCTTTGGCATTCTCGGATCTGATGTCCTCGTGCGAAGCAGTTCAGGCATAGCTGTTTCTGTTTAATGTAGCTGGAACGAGCATCAACGGTCATGTGGAGGAAGCGAGGACAATCACGGATTGGATGATTCTCTTTGGAGCAGAGATCACATGTCCTCCTCTGCGGATTCACTGTTGTCTCGAACGAGTGAACCCTCCTAGGAACAGGACTCCCTTGGGACCGGAACGGGTTATTTTTAGAAGGTGGCGGATTCGGATCGCCTTTCGAACTATGTGGATTGGAAGGGTGGCCCTCGATCGCCTCTAGCGTCAGATACCGCTGACTGAGGAAGGAGTCCATCTCCTTCCATGACGGCATTTCCTTCTTGTCGGTTATGGACTCTTCCCACAACGCGCGGGTTAATCTCGGCAATCTTGAAGCGCAAATGGTCACGAGCAAGCTATCCCAATTCTCAGTGGAGACCTGGGAGTGGGCGAGTGCGGTTAGAACCCCCTGGATCGTACTTTGAAGTTCTTTCAGAGCACGACTTGAATCGGACCCGATGTGAGGCAAAGAGAGGAGAAGGTGAATCTGGTTGGTCACCAGGAGCCGTCGGTTCTCATATCGGTCACGAAGGGCATCCCATGCCGCCTCAAAGCCGTCGTTGGTCAGCGGGGACTTCTCAACGATGTCCTTCGGATCGCCTCTGGTCTTAGTGGCGAGGTAGTACAGTTTTTCTACGGGTGAGAGTCTAATATTATGAATATAAATGGCTGTGAAGAGGTTTTGAAAAGTGGGCCAGCGAACGTGATACCCTGTGAAAACTTCGATGTCACAGGGTGGCAGTCGACAGCCGCCATTGGAGTCCGGCTGTGCAGGAGGACGGACTACTGGGCTGGCCGATTGGACCGTAAGGTCGTCTAGGCACCGTTCATAGTCGTCATAGCACGTGTCGTACATGGATTGTATCTCTATTTGGGTGTCAGGATCCTCGTCAACCGACGCTATGGAACAGGCCTCGAATTCAGCATCCACCTTTGCCCACATGCTCTGTAAGCGGTCTCTACGTACCTGAGCGATAGCGGGGGATGGCATGCTGGTACCGGAAGCGGTAAATCGGTCTTTTAAACTGGTCAGCCTGCCGATGGCTGCTACCAATTTCGCACGTGCGGAGATGAATGCTGTTTGGGCCATTGGAGAAGTGCGTCGAGAGCTGATGGGGCTGGTAGGTGGAAGAGCTGGCCCCTTTAGCGTGATTGGCGAAGGGAACAGGACCGATTTGCTCTTTGCCGCGGAACTCGTACTCGGTTTGGGCGTACCGGGTAACTTTATCGGTTTAGTCACCGAGGTAGGTGTTCCTGGGGCGGAACCACTGCGTGGTGTCCTACTACCTGGAGCTGGCAATGGCAAACGTTTTTTCCTGTCCTCGTCACCAGTGGGCCTGACCTCACCCGCTGAGAACAACGAAACGGAAGCGGAAGTGTCGGGCGGATGGACACGGAAAATGGACCCAACAACCCTTTGGTGTTGACTTGTTGGCAAGTCGGAGGCGCTTGGGTATCCCAAGGCGATCGGGCCCTAATATTGGGAGTCGGTGGCAAGTGACACCCAAAAACAATATACCCGCCGAAAGTAGGGTAGCGCGTCACTGGACAAGCAACCACCGAAAACGATACACCCTCAAAATACAGGGTACCGAGTCACTTGGCGCTCCGTTATGCGCAAGAGCGGCGCCGATAATCTGTTCTCCCAACAAAAACAATGCGCGCAACGGTGGAGAGGCGAACGCGAAAACGAGCAAAAGCAGGCACCGCTATTGCTGCTTGTATGTATGGATGTAGGTGCGGGTATGGATGTACAGACGCAAGAATATGCAGCTATATATATACATATGTATGTATGAGGGTATGGAAAAAATAAGTGAATATTCGGATAGATGTGTTATATAAATTGGGATGCGTATGTGGATTGGTAAAATATGTGTTTGTTCGGATATATATGTGCAAGAATATGCAGTATTATATATATAAATTTCGGATGTATATATATATAAATATATATATATATATATGATGTGCAAGGATATGCGGTTGTGATATATATGTGCAAGAATATGCAGATATATGTACATAAGTATATACACATATGGATGTAGGTGGATATGGAAGAAATAAGTGTATATTCGGATAGATGGCTTATATATATTGGGATGCGTCTGTAGATTGGTAAAATATGTGTATGTTCGGGTATATATGTATATATGTGCAAGAATATGCAGTTTTATTTATATATATTTCGGATATATCTATATATATGATGCGCAGGGATATGCGGTTGGGATATATGTATGTACTTGTAAGAATATGCAGTTGTGAAATATACCCTGCAGTACCAGCCGTGAGCGATGACGAATGTCAACGACAATGTCATCTAGGCGTTGACGCCCGCTAAGCCGAGCGCTTTATTTTCTCTCTGTTTCCTTCTTTTCCGCGCGATCGCAATAGATCGGCTCTGCCGATCGTGCGAAGTACAAGAAAATTTGGTTTTTTTTCTTTTTGTCTCTTTTGCGCCTGCGTCGGCAGAGCATTCTTGCTTTGTTCGCCTTGCATTTGCCTATTACGTTACATTGTTACAATTGTGCGGAAAGAGTTGGTAGCGAAAATGCAGTGATTTTGTGAAAAATATCTATAATATTTATTACTACCAGGTAAGTGCATTGTTTAAATAAATACGCGTGTAAATAATGAAAATATCAGTTGTATATAATGTTGAATTTGTGAAAAAACTAAGTTCAATGTATCGCTCATTCACATTGTATTTATTTATTCTTCTTTTATGCTCTTTAATTCGTGTGTCCTTATGCTCCGACTAATATGTATGGTATGGATTAAAAGAAGAATAAAGGAATATAATGCGAATGCATAATCTGCGGTGGGCTCGAAATTTCAATTTTAAGCAGTCCAACAAAAACAGAAAAGCAACCCTTATATGCGAGGCCTGAGTCAAGCAGGTACATATTTTGGCACGTGATTTGTTTTTTTTTTGTTGGAGTAAATTCACAGACCACCGCAGATCTACAGTGAGCATTTCTTTTTGTTCAAACAACTCTTTTACAAATCGAACATATTTCTGGAATTTCGATCTTTCCTTATATAATTGCGACCAAACTAATAGTATTTTATAGAATAATCATTTTATTGATAGATCAAAAAATACGGAGCACAATGGGGACGGGCACCTCCTGGAAAGACATGGAAAGTAAGTCTTTACAAGTCAAAAAACTAAACAAAAACATAATAAATTAATCCATATTATTTCAGTGGCGATGCAATTGAAGTTATTAAAAGAGCCTCAGGGATCCCCACAACTGACATACATAATTTTAATTTTAAAAAGAACAAAAGAAAATAAATGAATATACTGCTTACTTATATACGTCTTACTTTTTTATCTAAAATCTTCACTTATTATATCGCTTATTTTTTCGAGAACATCATCCCTTGCTGTATGCCTTTTTATACCCGGTACTCGAAGAGTATAAGGGTATGTTAGATTTGTGGGGATAACAGTTGTGTGTAACGCCCAGAAGGAAGCGTTTCCGACCCCATAACGTATATATATTCTTGATCAGCATCAATAGCCGAGTTGATATAGCCATGTCTGTCTGTCCGTCTTCATTAGCGCCTATATCTCAGAGACTGTTAAAGCTAGAGCAACCAAATTTTGTATTGAGTCTCCTGTGTTATCAAAATACTCAAAGTGTATTTCAAAATTTCGCACCGCCACCTTTCGCCCACACAAAGGACGAAAGTCTGTGGCATACACAATTTTGAAGATACGAGAAATCTAAAAGAATGCAGAATCATAGAGGATAACTATTTCTATCAGAGTGTTGAATTTTGATCAGATCTGATTATTAATATAGCCACAATGAAGGAAACCATTTTAAAAAGCATCGTTCCCTCTCGCTCTCTCTCACACGCACCCCGTTCTGCTTTGCCTATTCGTTTAAATGAGCGCCTAGATCTCAAAGAGTATAAGAGATAGAGCAACCAAACTTTCTATCCAAGCTCCTGTGATATTACTTCGATAGAAGTGTATTTCAAAATGTTGCCACGCCCCTTTCCGCCCCCACAAAGGACGAAAATCTGTGGAATCCACAATTTTTAAGATAAATGAAAACCAAAAACGAACTCGACGGCGAAGGTGCTACAGTTCCTCCAACAGGCCGGCTGGCGGGACTACGAGGGCGGCGTTCAGCTCGGGACGCAGGAGATGGCGACGAAGATGCTGAGGCTGAGCGGGCTGCACGACGAGACGCGGGGATGTGAAGTAGCGTGTGGTGATTCTTGCCACACTCCCTGCACAGCCCGCCACTGCGACAATCACCTCCGGAATGCTGATGAGCCAGGCAGTTCGTGCAATACTTATTTATAAGTACGGCTCGGAGCCTCTTCACCGGGCTCAACCGTAGGAAGTGGTGGCAGGTCCGTAGCGGATGCACTCCTGGGCAGACTCGGCATCGGTAGGAGTTCAGACCGCAAGCGCGTCGGCTCTCAATGATACGGTCGGCGCGGGACTGTGGGCCCAAGGCTGGATGCGGAAATCTAGGATGAGATGAAGGTGTCGACGAAGCATTAGTACGAAAGTTGTAACGGGTTAAAGGCCCACCTTGGGCATTGGACATTGTCATGTGGTTACATTGAACTAAGTTCAAGTTTGGGCTTGAACTTGGCACGGAGTTCTGATCGCCAAAACAGTGATTATTACGGATATCTTCCCGTCGGTCAACCGTAGGAGACCGTCCTAGCAATTCTGCGGAGAAGGCCGGAAGGGGATTGCTTTTGTAGACTCGAGAGCCCGCGTCTCTTACCCTTTGGATAGGTACTCTAGACACCTGACTCGAAAAGGATGCAACTTGTGGGGCTCTCTGAACGGCCGTATTAGACACTGGCCCAGAGAGCACCCAACCGAAAACTGTTTCTTGCCCGAGGAGAGAGCCACATATGTTCGTCTGTAAGCCGCTTAACAGTACGGATGGTAGGATGTCAGCTCCAATCAGGACATCGATTGGTGAGCTCTCAAAAAAGGTAGGATCCGCCAACGGAAGGCTAGGCAAGTCTCTCAGCAAATTTTGAGAGATCGGATGCGAGGGAATATTCGCTGCCACCTCCGGAATAACGTAAGCTGTAACGTTTAATTGTAAACCCGACATAGTCGGAGAGCGGATGGAAAAATTGCAGAGTTTCTTCGACTGAGCGGATACAGTATGATTAATGCCGGAGACCTGTGCCTGGATAGGTTGGAACGGCAGTTTGATCATGCTGACTAGACGTTCCGTAATGAACGTGGCCTCGGAGCCAGAGTCGATCAAAGCGCGGGCACGAAAATTGGTCCCCAGATGGCAAATATTAATCATAGCCGTGCTCAGGAGGACCGCACTTGTACCGGAAGCGAAATAAGACTGAACGTTGGACAAGGATGCGGAAGAACTCGGATGTTGTACGGATGTGGAAATCGGCTCGCTTGAACTTGGATTGCCACGGTGCAGCAGCGTGTGGTGCCGTTCCCCACAAGTGACGCAGTTGTGGGCGCTTTGGCATTCTCGGATCTGATGTCCTCGTTCGAAGCAGTTCAGGCATAGCTGTTTCAGTTTAATGTAGCTGGAATGAGCATCAACGGTCATGTGGAGGAAGCGAGGACAATTACGGATTGGATGATTCTCTTTGGAGCAGAGATCACATGTCCTCCTCTGCGGATTTACTGTTGTCTCGAACGAGTGAACCCTCCTAGGAACAGGACTCCCTTGGGACCGGAACTGGCTATTTTTAGAAGGTGGTGGATTCGGATCGCCTTTCGAACTATGTGGAGTGGACGGGTGGCCCTCGATCGCCTCGAGCGTAAGATACCTCTGACTGAGGAAGGAGTCCATCTCCTTCCATGACGGCATTTCCTTCTTGTCGGTTATGGACTCTTCCCACAACGCGCGGGTTAATTTCGGCAATCTTGAAGCCCAAATGGTCACGAGCAAGCTATCCCAATTCTCAGTGGAGACCTGGGAGTGGGCGAGTGCGGTTAGAACCCCCTGGATCGTACTCTGAAGTTCTTTCAGAGCACGACTTGAATCGGACCCGATGTGAGGCAAAGAGAGGAGAAGGTGAATCTGGTTGGTCACCAGGAGCCGTCGGTTCTCATATCGGTCACGAAGGGTATCCCATGCCGCCTCGAAGCCGTCGTTGGTCAGCGGGGACTTCTCAACGATGGCCTTCGGATCGCCACTGGTCTTAGTGGCGAGGTAGTACAGTTTTTCTACGGGTGAGAGTCTAGGATTATGAATATAAATGGCTGTGAACAGGTCCCTAAAAGTGGGCCAGCGAACGTAATCACCTGTAAAATCTTCGATGTCACAGGGTGGCAGTCGGCAGCCGCCATTGGAGTCCGGCTGTGCAGGAGGACGGACTACTGGGCTGGCCGATTGAACCGTAAGGTCGTCTAGGCACCGTTCATAGTCGTCATAGCACGTGTCGTACATGGCTTGTATCTCTATTTGGGTGTCAGGATCCTCGTCAACCGACGCTATGGAACAGACCTCGAATTCAGCATCCACCTTTGCCCACATGCTCTGTAAGCGGTCTTTACGGACCTGAGCGATAGCGGGGGATGGCGTGCTGGTACCGTAAGCGGTAAAACGGTCTTTTAAACTGGTCAGCCTGCCGATGCCTGCTACCAATTTCGCACGTGCGGAGATGAATGCTGTTTGGCCCATTGGAGAAGTGCGTCGAGAGCTAATAGGGCTGGTAGGTGGAAGAGCTGGCACCTTAAGTGTGACTGGCGAAGGAAACAGGACCGATTTTCTGTCCTCGTCACCAGTGGGCATGTTCTGACCTCACCCGCTGAGAACAACGAAACGGAAGCGGAAGTGTCGGGCGGATGGACACGGAAAATGGACCCAACAACCCTTTGGTATTGACTTGTTGGCAAGTCGGAGGCGCTTGGGTATACCAAGGCGATCGGGCCCTAATATTGGGAGTCGGTGGCAAGTGACACCCAAAAACAATATACCCGCCGAAAGTAGGGTAGCGCGTCACTGGACAAGCCACCACCGAAATCGATACACCCTCAAAATACAGGGTAGCGAGTCGCTTGGCGCTCCGTTATGCGCAAGAGCGGCGCCGATAATCTGCTCTCCCAAAAAAAACAATGCGCGCAGCGGTGGAGAGGCGAACGCGAAAACGAGCAAAAGCAGGCACCGCTATTGCTGCTTGTATGTATGGATGTAGGTGCGGGGAGGTGTGGATGTATGGATATGGAAAAAAATAAGTGAATATTCGGATATACATATGTGTTATATATATTGGGATGCGTATGTGGATTGGTAAAATATGTGTATGTTCGGATATATATGTGCAAGAATATACAGTATTATGTATATATATTTCGGATGTATATATATATAAATATATATATATATATATGATGTGCAAGGATATGCGGTTGTGATATATAATATGTGCAAGAATATGCAGATATATGTACATAAGTATATACATATATGGATGTAGGTGGATATGGAAGAAATAAGTGTATATTCGGATAGATGGCTTATATATATTGGGATGCGTCTGTAGATTGGTAAAATATGTGTATGTTCGGGTATATATGTATATATGTGCAAGAATATGCAGTTTTATTTATATATATTTCGGATATATCTATATATATGATGCGCAGGGATATGCGGTTGGGATATATGTATGTACTTGTAAGAATATGCAGTTGTGAAATATACCCTGCAGTACCAGCCGTGAGCGATGACGAATGTCAACGACAATGTCATCTAGGCGTTGACGCCCGCTAAGGCGAGCGCTTTATTTTCTCTCTGTTTCCTTCTTTTCCGCGCGATCGCAATAGATCGGCTCTGCCAATCGTGCGAAGTACAAGAAAATTTGGTTTTTTTTCTTTTTGTCTCTTTTGCGCCTGCGTCGGCAGAGCATTCTTGCTTTGTTCGCCTTGCATTTGCCTATTACGTTACATTGTTACAATTGTGCGGAAAGAGTTGGTAGCGAAAATGCAGTGATTTAGTGAAAAATATCTATAATATTTATTACTACCAGGTAAGTGCATTGTTTAAATAAATACGCGTGTAAATAATGAAAATATCAGTTGTATATAATGTTGAATTTGTGAAAAAACTAAGTTCAATGTATCGCTCATTCACATTATATTTATTTATTCTTCTTTTATGCTCTTTAATTCGTGTGTCCTTATGCTCCGACTAATATGTATGGTATGGATTAAAAGAAGAATAAAGGAATATAATGCGAATGCATAATCTGCGGTGGGCTCGAAATTTCAATTTTAAGCAGTCCAACAAAAACAGAAAAGCAACCCTTATATGCGAGGCCTGAGTCAAGCAGGTACATATTTTGGCACGTGATTTGTTTTTTTTTTGTTAGAGTAAATTCACAGACCACCGCAGATCTACAGTGAGCATTTCTTTTTGTTCAAACAACTCTTTTACAAATCGAACATATTTCTGGAATTTCGATCTTTCCTTATATAATTGCGACCAAACTAATAGTATTTTATAGAATAATCATTTTATTGATAGATCAAAAAATACGGAGCACAATGGGGACGGGCACCTCCTGGAAAGACATGGAAAGTAAGTCTTTACAAGTCAAAAAACTAAACAAAAACATAATAAATTAATCCATATTATTTCAGTGGCGATGCAATTGAAGTTATTAAAAGAGCCTCAGGGATCCCCACAACTGACATACCAAATTTTTATTTTTAAAAAGAACAAAAGAAAATAAATGAATATACTGCTTACTTATATACGTCTTACTTTTTTATCTAAAATCTTCACTTATTATATCGCTTATTTTTTTGAGAACATCATCCCTTGCTGTATGCCTTTTTATACCCGGTACTCGAAGAGTATAAGGGTATGTTAGATTTGTGGGGATAACAGTTGTGTGTAACGCCCAGAAGGAAGCGTTTCCGACCCCATAACGTATATATATTCTTGATCAGCATCAATAGCCGAGTTGATATAGCCATGTCTGTCTGTCCGTCTTCATTAGCGCCTATATCTCAGAGACTGTTAAAGCTAGAGCAACCAAATTTTGTATTGAGTCTCCTGTGTTATCAAAATACTCAAAGTGTATTTCAAAATTTCGCACCGCCACCTTTCGCCCACACAAAGGACGAAAGTCTGTGGCATACACAATTTTGAAGATACGAGAAATCTAAAAGAATGAAGAATCATAGAGGATAACTATTTCTATCAGAGTGTTGAACTTTGATCAGATCTGATTATTAATATAGCCACAATGAAGAAACCATTTTAAAAGCATCGTTTCCTCTCGCTCTCTCTCACACGCACCCCGTTCTGCTTTGCCTATTCGTTTAAATGAGCGCCTAGATCTCAAAGAGTATAAGAGATAGGCTCAAACTTTCTATCCAAGCTCCTGTGATATTACTTCGATAGAAGTGTATTTCAAAATGTTGCCACGCCCTTTCCGCCCCCACAAAGGACGAAAATCTGTGGAATCCACAATTTTTAAGATAAATGAAAACCAAAAACGTAGAATCATGGCAAATTACCATATCTACAGATTGCCGAATATGGATCAGATCGGATCAATATTATGGCCAGAAGAAACAAATTAAATTTCAGTGGCTACGCAACCCTGGCAACGCTGACTCATTCCCCTCTCTCTCGCAAACACTTGTACGTCTCAAATATGTAGTTATACATGTCATGTAGACATTTAGAAGCAGATGTAAAAGCTATATGCAAAAAAAATTGAAAACATGTATAATATTCCAAAAATTATTTGACTTCATTTTTGAAATATTATTTTTTGCCCAAAATTTAATTGGTCCTTTTGCGAACATTGCTCATATATGTATGTATGTATGTATGTATGTATGTATGTATGTATATACTGACTGAGTACCGGGTATAAGGTAGAGCCGCGCGCTTTGCCGCGGCTCACGCTTGTTCCCCCTCGTTTTCGGCTAAAATCTTCACTTACTATGTGCCTTATTTTTTCGAGAAAATCATCACCTATTGTATGCCTTATTTTTCGGATAAAATCATCACTTATAGTTTACCTTATTTTTTTGAGAAAATCATCACTTATAGTAAGCTTTATTTTTTCGAGAAAATTATCACTTATAGTAAGCCTTATTTTTTCGCACTTCTCGATGACCATGTCATCCCCTATGCTCCTAGGACATCGCAATGTTAACGTGAGCAGTTCATCGTTCCGCGCGACATCACTTATGTCATCTGGGGTGCTCACGTTGAAATCGATGTGTGAGCACATTTGTAAGCGATGGCCCGTACTGCAGGGTATGTAGATACGTAAGATGTGTAGGTTCGGTTATATACATACATATGTGCAAGAATGTACAGTTGTATTTATGTATGTACATATATGTATGTACATACGTCACGGAATTGGGAATCGGATGGAAAGTAATTCACGGCACTTATGCTGGTGTTGGATGAGTCAGATGTACTTACCTTGACGTTTGTTGGAGCGATCCGCCTACGCTTTGCTGGATTAGACTTCGCTTATTTTAGCGAAGATCCGGCTCGAAGGACCAATGTGTGTAGGGGGCGGATCACCAGGTATTCACAATCACAAGCCAGTCAAATGAAAACCAACGCGTTTATGCATTCCACTTCATTCACTTTGGTTTATTTTCGGTTATAGTAGATAATGTTCACAAAATGTATGTAGAGACGAGAAAGACGTTGAACGATCGTAACGGAGGTGGGCGCGTAGCTGAAAACTCCCGCTCAAGCTAGAGGCCGCCCGAGCGCCGAGTCGGGCGCGAAGCGCTCTCCACAGTGCGCTGCAGAAGTTGCGGCTGCCCTGAACAACTAGTGTTATTTGCGAAATTTGGAATGAACTTCCCATAGATTCCGTATAGTATTAAGAATGATTTGATTTTTTTATTTGTTTCCGGTATAGGGAACCTAATTGTTGAGCTATTGAGCTTCTTCAGCAGCGTATTTTTACGAAATTTTATTAATTTTATTGTTTTGCTTTCTATGTGTATATTATATTCTTGTATGTTCAATTTAGTAGGGCTTGGTAATGCGAGCGATGCAACAAATAAAAACGGATTACAGTGCCAACGAAACGAAGAATAACTATGCGACGATACGAGCAAAACGCTCACGAAGACGATCAATTCTGAAGTAAGTGCTGCTCCGAAGATGTGCCTCCCACGCAGCTCTTGTTGGACGTCGAACGACGAAGAAAGGGCGATGTTGCGATTGAGAGTGCAGGGTGACAGTAAGCAACAAATGACTAAGAGAGATGCGCTCGTTATGCTGCCGTGGGCCGGCGCTAAGCCGAACATACTCCCCCCGTTGAAGAGTACGGGTCTTCGACATCCTTCTTTGGCAGCATACACAGCTTCGCGACGGCCCTTGTGGCAATCCCAGTAGCCGTTTTTAGCTCAGCTACCCTGGGAACACCATCCTTCCCGACGATTAGCTTAGTCACCCTTCCCAATGGCCACTGAGGGGAGGCAGGTTCTCGTTCTTTACGAGCACTACGTCTCCAACGCTGAGACTAGGCTGCCTAGTTCTCCACTTAGCTCTCTCCTGAAGAAGGGTGAGGTACTCCTCTCGCCAGCGGGACCAAAACGTCTGCTGCAGAATGTTGACCTGCTGCCAGCGATCAAGACGATTGAAGTTTAGTCTGGTTACATCTGGCTCTGAAAACATAAGGATCGGCGCCGTACTCAAGAAATGCGCAGGTGTTAGCACGTCCAAGTCGTCGGGATTCTCTGAAATGGGAAGTAATGGTCTTGAGTTGACTATAGCAGTTATATGGCACACGAGGGTTCTCTGGTCATCGAAGCAAAGTACGGAACTGGAGGCGAAACGGTAGAAGTGATGCTTGGCTTTCTTCACCGCTGCCTCCCAGAGCCCGCCAAAGTGGGGAGACCGAGGGGGAATAGCTCATGAGCTCCCTCCCTCCCCTCATAGCTCCTACGAAGCTAGTTGCGTTATCAGACCAAATCTCCCCTGGCTGACCACGAGTTACAAATGAACCGCTTGAGCGCGCTAATGAA
This sequence comes from Drosophila algonquin, assembly GCA_035041765.1. NCBI lineage: Eukaryota > Metazoa > Arthropoda > Insecta > Diptera > Drosophilidae > Drosophila > Drosophila algonquin. The sequence goes on along the minus strand of JAWNKY010002276.1, from coordinate 8,602 downwards.
CGCTGGCGTTGACAAATCCTGCACAAGCTCCAAGTGCACGGCCTTGGTGGCAAAATAAATAAATACGCAAAAGTAGCATTTGATGGGTGGTCCGGTCCGCACCTCACTCTTGTAAAAGAATGGACCACAAAAATCCACACCTGTAACAGCAAAGGCGCAAGTTTTATTCACATGCTCCTTTGGCAGGTCAGCCATGATATGCTGAAGTAAGCGCGGCTTGGCCTTAAAACATCCTGTGCAGCGATTTTTTTTTTTTGCATTTCGGATCGACTGCTTAGAACGCTGCTTAGCGTGCCCATGCCGCCCATTTCAGATTGTTCCTTGACGAAAATCTCAAAGTACTATTAGATGATGGTCACAGCCAGCAGGATACCCGTGCCGGAGCCGATGGCGCCGAGGAAATCGGCCATCACCGACAGTGCACCGATGCAGAGACCGCCGAAGGCAGCCGCCGTCGGGATGTAACGATTCAGCTCGTGGATCATGGAGTTCTCGCGATGGCCGCGCATCACCATGTGCTGCTCCTTCAGCTGTTGGCAACATCCTTGGCTGAGCTGCGGACACATCGATCCAGGTCTTGGAGAAGAACGCACAGGAGCCCAACATGAAGACAATGTAGAGCAGGGCATGGATGGGGTCTGTGAGTATGTGGCCGACGCTCTCAGGCGGCGACAGATAGTAGCACAGACCACCGATGGGGTAGGAGCGGGCTGGGCCGCCGCCTCCCACATCGGCCCACACGCCGAGCAGGTTGATGAAGAAGTTGCCGTTGAACTTGACGGCCAACATCTGGGAAATCACGTACAAGTTGGAGACCAGAGCCGACTGCAGAATGATGGGAATTTTGGAGGTGTAGAACAGCTTGATGGGATAGCTGCTGTACTGGCCGCGGTAGCGGGCGCTCTTGATGGGTAGATCCACACGGAAGCCTTGGAAGTAGATGACGACAGCGAACACTAGAATGGTGGCCAGCAGGTTCATCAGGTTGGGCAGGTTCTGGCGGTAGAAAGCCTCGCGCAGAGCACGAACCTTATCGTTCCTGGTTGCCATCAGGTGGAACAGGGCAATCACAGCGCCCTCGAACTCGGTGCCACGTCCCGTCGTCACCGTGGTGGGGGAGAATGCCTTCCACACGATCGTCTCGCAAATGTTGGTGGCAATGAAAAGGGAGATACCCGATTCTAAGCCATAGCCCTTCTGCAGCAGCTCGTCCAGCAGCAGCACAATCAGACCGGCGGCAAACAGCTGGATGATGATGAGCAGGCAAACGCCGTCTCCAATCTCCGCTGGATCACCGTACATGCCAGTCATCACATAGACGATGGCCTGGCCAATGGTGATCACCATGCCGAACAGCTTGTGGGCTCCGTTGAACAGGGCGCGATCCTTGGGCGTGTCACCGACCTCAATGATCTTTGCTCCGGCCAGCAGCTGCATAATCAGGCCCGAGGTGACAATGGGCGAGATACCCAGCTCCATGAGGGTACCACGGTTGGAGGCCAGGATGACACGAATCCAGTAGAAGGGATCCGCAGAGTCGGAGCTCATGATGCCGAACAGTGGGATCTGACAGCACACCAGGAAAATGAACAGTGTGATGGCGGTCCATAGTACTTTTTCTCTGAATTGGATCTTGCACTCGGGCTTTGCAATTTCCGGCAGTATACTGCAGAAGGGTTTAATAACTTCGAGGAATTTGAGCCCCATTGTGTTTGACTTGTGTTAGCGCGCGTCTAGCTGGGTACTTTCTATACAAAAATTAGAAAGTTATAATTTGGCTGCGCAATGAACGCAACGTACGACTGGAAAAACGAAAACCGAATGAATGAATTTACAACATTTGCCACAGTCTTGCGCCCTCCAATTGGCCAATACTCATGACGAATTAGTGCGATTAATGATCGTGGTCCAGCGTGCAAGTTCCGCTCATGAAAATGCACAATTACAGCCGAAGTGACGGGATGACGCCTTGGAAGAATAACTGGATGCCGCGCGTTGAAATCAAGTGATGAGTTCGCCAACCGTCCACCGACGTGTAATAGTCCATGTTCATCCAGAAATGGTGCGAGCGACGAAATAGAGCTCGACGGCTGCACCTGCTCTCCATCCCACAAAGCCTTGTAGTCAGTCCATAAGTGCACTCTCTGTATTGAACGAATGAGTAACCATGTGCCACCAACGATGTCATCCACTGTTACTCCCGATGACTTTTTGCGCCTCACAAATTTGAAGTTATCCGAAGGTTAGTTTATTGCTAAATTTCCGGCCATCAGAGAGGTCCACGAATGGGCAAACTGTAATGAGGACTCTCTTGCGAAGCTCCAGTGTCGGCAGGTATTGTGTTGATGACGATGGCCACATCGGTTTTTCATTTCGAAGAAAGAGTGGCCAATGGGACCAAGGATGCGATTCTAAAAGTTCAGATGGCAGAGCGCCTCTGGACAAGATATCCACAGGGTTCTGAGCGGTTGGAACGTAACGCCATTCTATCTGAGCTGTCCGCTCCTAAATGGCCGAAACCCGATTTTCAACGAAGACGTTGAGATGGAGACGTTTACGAAAGAGACTCGGGTAGACTCTCATCCCATTGGAGCCACTCCTTCCACACCAGCTGAAGGAAAATCTTTGCCTTTGCAATGACAGGCCCAATCAATCCAAGGGGATCATAAAAGCGAGCGATAGTTGACAACATAGAGCGCTTTGTCGGCTTTGAAGACAACTGTGCGGGTACTACGGAAAAGATAAATTCATCGGATGCAGGCTCCCAAACCAATCCAAGGGCCTTTGTAAAATCGGTTCCATCGTCGAAACTCAGCAGCGTTTCTTTATCTTTGTCAGGAACTCCTTCAAGCACGGCAGGAACGTTGGAGCACCATTTCCGAATTGGGAAGTTTCCCCGAGCCAGCAACTGGGATGTCTGCTTCAACTTCTCACGCACTTCCTCTACAGATCCTCCACCAGTCATCAAATCGTCGACATAAAAATTGGACGCCAACACTTCCGAGCCAATAGGGAATGACTATTTTTCTTCTTCGGCCAATTGGAGCATCGCACGAATCGCAAGATTGGACGCTGGCTTGGTCGAGTGTCGAGTTTAAATGTCTTTACATTTTCCTGAGGTGAATCTCTCCATAAGATGCACTGAAGGTAATTATCCGGCTCAGTTACCCGGACACACCTGTACATCTTGCAGATGTCTCCAGTCAGCGCAATTGGGTACGTCCGAAACCGAAGTAATGTATGTAGAAGCTTTGGTTGTATAGTAGGCCCAGCCATTAGAACCTCATTTAGAGAAAACCCCGTTGAAGTTGTTGCAGATCCATCGAACACAACCCGCAGTTTGGTAGTTGTGCTGTCTTCCTTAAGCACGCAATGGTGTGGCAAAAAATATCGACAGCGACTGGACAGTTCTGATTCTACCAACGACATGTGATTAAGTTCTTGGTACTCCCGGATGAAAGAGGAGTACTGAGATTTTAGCTGCGACCGACGCTCAAGTTTCCGCTCCAAGTTGAGGAACCGGCGATATGCTTGCATGTACGAATCACCCAAGATATCCAAACTTCTTTTGATGGGCAACTTCACAGCGAACTCTCCAGATGACAAGCGCGAGAAATTAGCTTTGAAGTGCTCCTCACAATCGATATCCTCCTGCTTGACCGTCACCGAAACTTCAGTAGAACTTTCTATCTCCCAAAACCGCCTTAGCAGCATTTGCACTTGATTGAGGAACTCATGACCGGTGTCGGATGAGCACCGAGACCCCAACAAGGCTGTCTTACGAGGTTGCTGGCCACCTTCTGAAACCACCCATCCAAGGCGAGTCTTCTGAAGCGATGGCAAGCCTGTTGCCAATCTGATTTGGCCAACGCACAGAAGATCAAAGAAGAGACTAGCCCCAATGAGCAGGTCAATACGCTGCGACCTGAAGAACTGCGGATCCGTCAGTGGAATGTTCTGCGGAATTTTCCAGTTGGAAACGTCACCTGAAAAGCTGGGCTGGTGCTCGGTGATTGTAAGTGCTACCAATGCGACGAAATTGAGGCACACTGTGTAGACCTCCGATGCGAAACTTGAGTCCCCAAGACCCGATACTGCGACCGATGACATTGTCTTTTTTAGTCTATGTTGCTGAGCGAGACTAGATGTTATGAAGTGCATTTGTGACCCGGAAACCACTGCAGTGGCTAAGAGTACGACACCATTGCAAGAATTGTGAGCTATCAGGGCAGTGGCTGAAGCCTGTGAATGGGCTTCAGGGTGCGGTGACGACGAGACAGCGGACTCCGATTGCGAGCGTCTGTCATTGAAATGCAATAACGTGTGATGTTTGATCCCACACTGGCGACAAGATGAGGACCTGCAGGTGCGAATTTGATGGCCGGACTTTAGGCAATTCATGCAAAGACGTAGTTTCTTCACCTCTAGTAGGCGCAGTGAAGGCGAGAGATTTAAAAACAAGGTGCAGGTATAAATACTATGGCCAGTAGTATTGCAAAATACACAGTCAAGAGCAACCGATTCAGTCGCTACGAAAGAACTCTTACTGTTGTTAAATGTTTTTTTATTCTTTCCCACCTGAATGCCGGGCGCATACATTGCCCTAGTGTGCTCCTGATTCTCCAACTTCTGACATCTTTGCTCCAGAAACTCGGTGAATTGCTCGGCTGTGGGTATACTATCCAGTGACGGAGTGTCCTCCCACTTGGCTTGTGTGGCACTGTCTACCCTCTGCAGCAGGCTGTGTATTATAATACAGTCAGCAATCTGTTCCTTTGTCCCAATACTTTTTAAGGCTCGCAGATTGCCAATTGCGGTATCTGTCAAGAACCGGAGTTGAGACACAGACGACTCCTCAACGCGCTGCACACCCAGAATGTCATTGACGTGTGCCTGAAAAATTAACCGTTTATTATTAAAGCGTCTGTTCAGCAAATCTAAAGCGATGGGATAGCTGGCGTGGCAAAATTCCAACGACGAGATCGTGTCTAGAGCCGGTCTTTTAGGCAGGATCGTAGGTGCTGCAATTTTTCCACATTCGTCAAGTCAGGCTCCTTGTCGATTATCGAGGAAAACATGCTCCAAAAGGCGGAGTACTGTGAGTAGCCCCCACTGAATTCTGGAAGCTTTAACTCCGGTAGGCGATGTCGATGCTGCATTATAACCGTAGCCGGGGCTTCTGAAACATGGTCCGTCCGCATTGTTGAGCAAGGGAGCATTGTGGGCTGCCGCTTGTTCAACTCATGCTTAATGCTGGTCTCCAGCATAACCACGCACTCGTCAAACTCTTCTCTTAAGGGACTACCGATCTCATCAAGATCGATTCTTTCCAGAGCATCATGATGCTCATTGAAAGACACGACAAGATCCAATACAGACTTTAAGCGGACGTTCAATTCCTCCTCCTTGAGCTCACCAATCTTCTCTTCGCCGACGGCATTTTCAATTCTCCGTGCTGCACTTAGCATAGCTTGAACCTTAGGCTTGTAGTAAGAAAGGTCTGCATTGAGGGACACGGGGGAATTGAGAGCGTTAGGGGAGGGTGTGCTATCAGAAGCCATTTCTTGTATTTGATACGGCAAACACAGAGGTCAATAGCCGGTGAATAACCTCGAACAGTTTTAAAGGAACTTCAAATCGATCGCAGCGTTCGAACACACGGGCACAGACCAGCAGCGAGAGTTCGCAATTTGCCAAAAAACCAACAATGTCAAACACACTGAGTGCACCGAAAACGAAACGAAACAACAGCAAGCTGAAGGTAAAGCGGATGACGCGAGAACCGTTACTGTTTGTGGACAACCGCCGAACCGAACAACTGTGTTTTATGCAAATTAGGGAACGATATAATTGGCTTTTTGTTTATATGTTTATGTTTGTTTATATTGATGTAATTGTTTATTACGTCTGGGGGTCACCAAAATGTTGAGCTATTGAGCTTATTCAGCAGCGTATTTTTACGAAATTTTATTAAAACAAATAACACTAGTCGACACGACTTTTCCGCTGTCGCCAAAAATTACTTTTTCTGATAGATTTGAATGTTTTAAAATTTTTAAAGAATTTTTTTTTTTCATGGAGTAGTTTTTTTTTTAAGAATTTTTAAAAAATTTTGTGTTTTTTGTCATAGGTAGTGCTTTTATTTTTCACATAACTTAAGTTTCCTACAACTGGTTGTATTGAACTTTGCAGTTAAAAAAAGCTGACAAATGCAGCTATAAATCCGACTCAGACACTTTGTAGCAGAAACTTAACGTCTGGCAGATATTAAGCTTCCAAATTGAAATTTCATCATTTTTTTCGGTATTTTTTACCCGAAATTTTGACTTTGAAAGCTCATTTAAGGTATCGCTTATAAAACTATACAAATAAACGGCTAAGTTATAACCGTTTGACCAAAACTTCGTACGCCGTTTGGCGTTTTGGCTACGGCTGCTCTGCCTGCTGGTAAGGCTGCGGGGAGCGAGGTGCCATCGACTAGTGCCCAAGCCAAAGTCTTCACGTATGCCGAGAGGAGGAGTGCTGGCAACATTATCCGTCGGCAAAACGCGAGCACTATGTCCAGCCCGACCGACTAGAGGAAAAAAAAAGGTCGAATGCGCATCAAAGGTGCTGCCCAACTTCGGCAAAGAGGCCCCAACGAAGGTTGCCCCGCCGAAGACTACAGCCCCGAAAACTAAAAGGCAGCGTTCACAGGAGACTCCTGAACCTTCTCCAAAGCGCTCCAGAGTGCTGCCGAACGTATCGTTCGCGCAAATCGCCAAAGAGAGGACGCTGATCGGCATCCTGGATAAAGGCAGCGTGGACTCGAAGATCCCCAGGAACCAGTGGAAGTGGGTGGAAGCGGCGCTGGCCGACCGCTGCTTCGATCTACAGATAAGCAACCCGGCCCCCCTCCAGTCTGTAAAGACATGGGGTGGTACCAGGGTTGTATAAAGATAATAGCCTGCGAAGACGAGCGCTCCGTCCAGCTCTACAAAGCAGCGGTAGCGCAAGTCGGAGAGGTGTACCCAGGGGCGAAGCTCGTCGCAGTCGACTGGAGCGAGGTGCCTAGTAGGCCTAGAGCGAGAGTTTGGGTGCCCGCCTCCATAAAGGAGCCTGAGCGCATCCTCAAAATGCTGACGACTCTAATGCGCGAGTTCGAAGCGATGTGTCGCGACGACACTATCGAGGACGACTCGGACGCCGACAACACAGTGGTGATGAACTCTGTCGATGTCTCTAAGACTCCTACAGATAAGTCTCCACCACTGTAAAGCAGCATCATAAGGGCAGCCCCTTATACTCCGCTTGGAAGCGAGCGGAGCAGATGTAGTCCTGATCCAAGAGCCTTGGGTAGTAGGAGACAAGGTCTGTGCATTAGCGATGAAGGAGCACAAGCTTATTGTAGCTCAGAAAGAAGGTAAAATACGTACCTGCATTCTTGCAAGGAAGCTCTTAAATATCTTTCTGCTCCACAACTTTAGTAATGGTGACAACACGGCGGCAAGCCTTGAACTACAAGGTTCTCACATAAGGCTGATGTCGTCCTACATGGCTCACGAGGAAAGCGATCCTCCCGGTGACCTAGTTCGCAAGCTCACCAGAGATAGCGAAAGTTTGGATATAGGCCTTGTAATAGGCTGCAACGCCAGCGCCCACCACACCTAATGGGGGAGTTCGGACAAAAATTTAATGGGTGAGTCATTATTCAGCTTCATCCTAAACTCTAATCTTCTTATCTGCAATCGGGGCAATGATAATACGTTTATAATTAAGAATAGACAAGAGGTAATTGACCTAATATTAGGTAGGTTAGGTTAACCCGGACGACACTCATGGGGTCTCCCATAGGCCAGTAAGGCTCTTAGTTATCAGTTGATTATGGACCTTTACGCGGGTGTTATTGAGGGTTTTATATCACCCAAGATTGAGGTGTTTTTGGCGAAGGCCAGCAGTTCTTTTGGCGACCTCTTGGAGGCATCTTCTAGCGATGTCAGCGTCGGTGCGCCCAGGTACCTTATCCTGGCCAGTGAGAGAGCCGGGCAGCTGCAGATTAGATGTTCTAGGGTTTCGATAGCCCCAGGGTCATTGCATTTCCTGCAGATGTTGTTGTCGGTGATGTTTAGTTTGGCTGCGTGTGATGCGGCCAGGCAGTGACCTGTTAGTATTCCCACCAGCAGTCTGCAATCTTTCCGTGGAAGGTGCAGCAGATAGTGGCTGAGTTTCTCGCTGCGTTTTTTGCACATGATTTTCGAGACTCTGCAGTTGGTCGTGCCCTCCACCTGCTCTCGTTTTCTAGTCTAGCCTATTTTTCTAGATCGCTCTGTAGCGTTCTGACTGAGACAGGCATGTTTTCTGCTCTTTCTCTCGCCAGCCCGACGCCTTCCTTAGCCAGAACGTCCTCCGCTTCATTTCCTTCAATGCCCTGATGGCTAGAACCCAGTAGATCCGCACTGACTTGGTCGTGCATAGTGAGTCAATGCTTCCCTGCTCGCCAGGACACTTCTGGAACTGATCGTGGACGACTGCTTGGATTTTATCGCCGCTTGGCTATCTACAAACAGATTGACCACGTTATGTGATCGCCCTGTTTGTTGTGCAATCTCCGCTGCCGCTCCGC